>CM017563.1:21827608-22037608 GCA_007844125.1 Sinonovacula constricta
AATTTCAATATAACGATCATAGTTGTTTTACAATTTTTAGATTACGTTAATTTCCTTCAATAAAAAGCAAAAGCTGGTGACATGCGAATAAGAAGAACAAGTAAAAAATGTATTAACAACAAAACATGATTGATTCTACAATGGCTCAAACCAGGCACCTCTTGAGTAATAGTCCAGTGCTTCACCGACTGCTTGCTTCTAACTTCCTGCTTTATGAATTTGTTAAAGGGAAGTAATTCGACCACAGATTCGGCGTCGTACACTTGTCGGATCATCACATTGTCAAACGCATATAACGTAGTCCACCTTCGGATGGTTGGGTGGAACTGTGACATCGTCAGCGCCGGCTGGGTAGAACCAGTTACACGCCCCTAGCGTAGTGGGTAAGTTTTCCGATTTCTTCTTATGTAAGGCTGCAGTTAAGAATCCAGATCAAATATTATTGTTTTTCCTCAACATAGTCATAATCTTGAGCATAAATACATGTACAATCTTTTACTGCACATTGATGTGTTGGTAATTTTGTCTCTGTGTGTGTATGTGCACTTACCCGTTTAATTAACTTGAGAGCAATACAATTGATGCATACCTAGTTACTTTATCACACAGAAGGGAAAGGACGAAACATATATTTTACAGAGAACAGCTTCTGTTGTAACATTTTCTAGATATTAGCATCATCCAGATCGCCTGTTGAATTCAATAGCCGATTTGCATGGTACCGTTATACGCTTTACTATTGTTTGTAGTTTTAAAACGTAGACAAGAAGAGATGACCAATTATGAAAATAAGAAATAATAGCATAGTTGAAAAATACAAAAAAAATCAAACGCAGACAAATATATTTCAACTAAGTTATCTCATTTAAACACCATAACAGCTAAGTTAAATACAACATTTAATTGGTACAAAATTATTCACTTTAGGAAGTACATGGCACAGAAGACTGGCAAAAACTACAGCTCTTGACCATTAAGCAAACCCGTCTTTAAAACATGATAAACGCAGGTTATAACACGTCAAAGTTCTGACATATGCGATGTTGAAATTTGAATTCAAATATTGTTCCGGTCAAAATGTAAAATACAATTACATAAAAGAGCTGGATCAAGACTTAGTAGCTCAGTCAGTAGACGACTATGTTACGAAGCATGAAGCCCCATGTTTGAATCTTACAGAATCCATTTTTTGTTAGATTTTTTTTCTTGTCTTCTTTCCTAGTTCATACTTTCATTTTCTCAATTTTGCTTACAAATAAATTTGATTATTTTAAGCCAGCGACCAATTAAATTGCTTTGTGTAGGACAATCAACGGGCCCAGCCGAATTATAAAAAGCTTTCATATTGGGGCCTATAACTTTCTTAAAAGTCAACACATTTAAAGAAATTCATGACGCAAAAAAATCACACCTAAGAATAAATTCCTACCTGCGACTGTCAGATCAGTGGTACGAAACGACATCTATTACGCTCATCACCAACCTTTTAAAGCACAAGAAAATGATTCGGGATCCAATTTCAATATAAACGATCATAGTTGTTTGTCACCAATTTTTAGATTACGTTAATTTCCTTCAATAAAAAGCAAAAGCTGGTGACATGCGAAAAAGAAGAACAAGTAAAAAATGTATTAACAACAAAACATGCTTGATTCTACAATGGCTCAAACCAGGCACCTCTTGAGTAATAGTCCAGTGCTTCACCGACTGCTTGCTGCTAACTTCCTGCTTTATGAATTTGTTAAAGGGAAGTAATTCGACCACAGATTCGGCGTCGTACACTTGTCGGATCATCACATTGTCAAACGCATATAACGTAGTCCACCTTCGGATGGTTGGGTGGAACTGTGACATCGTCAGCGCCGGCTGGGTAGAACCAGTTACACGCCCCTAGCGTAGTGGGTAAGTTTTCCGATTTCTTCTTATGTAAGGCTGCAGTTAAGAATCCAGATCAAATATTATTGTTTTTCCTCAACATAGTCATAATCTTGAGCATAAATACATGTACAATCTTTTACTGCACATTGATGTGTTGGTAATTTTGTCTCTGTGTGTGTATGTGCACTTACCCGTTTAATTAACTTGAGAGCAATACAATTGATGCATACCTAGTTACTTTATCACACAGAAGGGAAAGGACGAAACATATATTTTACAGAGAACAGCTTCTGTTGTAACATTTTCTAGATATTAGCATCATCCAGATCGCCTGTTGAATTCAATAGCCGATTTGCATGGTACCGTTATACGCTTTACTATTGTTTGTAGTTTTAAAACGTAGACAAGAAGAGATGACCAATTATGAAAATAAGAAATAATAGCATAGTTGAAAAATACAAAAAAAATCAAACGCAGACAAATATATTTCAACTAAGTTATCTCATTTAAACACCATAACAGCTAAGTTAAATACAACATTTAATTGGTACAAAATTATTCACTTTAGGAAGTACATGGCACAGAAGACTGGCAAAAACTACAGCTCTTGACCATTAAGCAAACCCGTCTTTAAAACATGATAAACGCAGGTTATAACACGTCAAAGTTCTGACATATGCGATGTTGAAATTTGAATTCAAATATTGTTCCGGTCAAAATGTAAAATACAATTACATAAAAGAGCTGGATCAAGACTTAGTAGCTCAGTCAGTAGACCACTATGTTACGAAGCATGAAGCCCCATGTTTGAATCTTACAGAATCCATTTTTTGTTAGATTTTTTTTCTTGTCTTCTTTCCTAGTTCATACTTTCATTTTCTCAATTTTGCTTACAAATAAATTTGATTATTTTAAGCCAGCGACCAATTAAATTGCTTTGTGTAGGACAAATCAACGGGCCTGCCAGAATTATAAAAGCTTTTCATATTGGGCCTATAACTTTCTTAAAAGTCAACACATTTAAGGAAATTCATGACGCAAAAATCACACCTAAGAATAAATTCCTACCTGCGACTGTCAGATCAGTGGTACGAAACGTCATCTATTACGCTCATCACCAACCTTTTACGCACAAGAAAATGATTCGGGATCCAATTTCAATATAACGATCATAGTTGTTCCAATTTTTAGATTACGTTAATTTCCTTCAATAAAAAGCAAAAGCTGGTGACATGCGAATAAGAAGAACAAGTAAAAAATGTATTAACAACAAAACATGCTTGATTCTACAATGGCTCAAACCAGGCACCTCTTGAGTAATAGTCCAGTGCTTCACCGACTGCTTGCTTCTAACTTCCTGCTTTATGAATTTGTTAAAGGGAAGTAATTCGACCACAGATTCGGCGTCGTACACTTGTCGGATCATCACATTGTCAAACGCATAAAACGTAGTCCACCTTCGGATGGTTGGGTGGAACTGTGACATCGTCAGCGCCGGCTGGGTAGAACCAGTTACACGCCCCTAGCGTAGTGGGTAAGTTTTCCGATTTCTTCTTATGTAAGGTTGCAGTTAAGAATCCAGATCAAATATTATTGTTTTCCCTCAACATAGCCATAATCTTGAGCATAAATACATGTACAATCTCTTACTGCACATTGATGTGTTGGTAATTTTGTCTCTGCGTGTGTATGTGCACTTACCCGTTTAATTAACTTGAGAGCAATACCATCGATGCATACCTAGTTACTTTATCACACAGAAGGGAAAGGACGAAACATATATTACAGAGAACAGCTTCTGTTGTAACATTTTCTAGATATTAGCATCATCCAGATCGCCTGTTGAATTCATTCGCCGATTTGCATGGTACCGTTATACGCTTTACTATTTTTTGTAGTTTTAAAACGTAGACAAGAAGAGATGACCAATTATGAAAATAAGAAATAATAGCATAGTTTAAAAATACAAAAAAAAAATCAAACGCAGACAAATTTATTTCAATTAAGTTATCTCATTTAAACACCATAACAGCTAAGTTAAATACAACATTTAATTCGTACAAAATTATTCACTTTAGGAAGTACATGGCACAGAAGACTGGCAAAAACTACAGCACTTGACCATTAAGCAAACCCGTCTTTAAAACATGATAAACGAAGGTTATAACACGTCAAAGTACTGACATATGCGATGTTGAAATTTGAATGCAAATATTGTTCCAGTCAAAATGTAAAATACAATTACATAGTAGAGCTGGATCAAGACTTAGTAGCTCAGTCAGTAGACAACTAGGTTACGAAGCATGAAGCCCCATGTTTGAATCTTACAGAATCCATTCTTTGTTAGATTTTTTTTTCTTGTCTTCTTTCCTAGTTCATACTTTCATTTTCTCAATTTTGCTTACAAATAAATTTGATTATTTTAAGCCAGCGACCTATTAAATTGCTTTGTGTAGGACAAATCAACGGGTCTGCCAGAATTATAAAAGCTTTTCATATTGGGCCCATAACTTTCTTAAAAGTCAACACATGTAAAAAATTCATGACGCAAAAATCACACCTAACAATAAATTCCTACCTGCGACTGTCAGAACAGTGGTACAAAACGTCATCTATTTCGCTCCTCACCAATCTTTTACGCACAAGAAAATGAGTCGGGATCCAATTTCAATATAACGATGATAGTCGTTTCACAAAGTCCAAATTACGTTAATTTCTTCATCGAGCGCCCTGTAAAATATATGTATACACACATTAAAAAAACAGCAAAGCTGTTGACATGCGAAAAAGAAGAACAAGTAAAAAATGTATTAAAAACTAATCATCTTCACCTGCTTGCTATCTCAATTTCGTCGTCCTCATCACATGCTTACTGCATCGATTTCCTCCTCCTTATTGCCTGCTTGCCACCACAACTTCCTCCTCCTTATCATCTGCTTGCTGTTTCAACTTCCTCCTCTTGATCGCCTGCTTGCCATCTCAACTTCCTAATCATCATCACCTGCTTGCTATCTCAATTTCTTCCTCCTCATCACATGCTGACTGCATCGATTTCCTCCTCCTCCTCGCCTGCATGCTAACTAAACTTCCTCCTCCTCATAACCTGCTTGCTTCCTCGACTTCCTGCTCTTCATCGTCTGCTTGCGATCTCAACTTCCTCCTCCTCACGCATTGCCTGCTTGCCACCTCAACCTCCTCCTCATTACTTGCTTGCCACCTCATATTCCTCCTCCTCATTGCCACCACATCTTCCTCCTCCTTATCGCCTGCTTGCTATCTCAACTTCTCCTCCTTATCGCCTTTCGAAACAAAAGAAAAAACTCGATTTTACCATTAATCAAACAAGTCGGCACTAGACTGCTTCTCCTTTAATTTTAAACAGTCAGAAATGAGGTTACAGGCTTAGTTACGCAAAACACTACAATTTCGCGGATTTTTTATGGTACTTGTAAACTGCAATTGTCTCATTATTTTACACGTTTAAGCCAAAATTAAGCCTTAAAATATCATGTAAATTAAGTTTTTTTTTCGCGCTATGACTCCTTTTCGCTCGACGGTAAGAAAATGCTTCGTAGAGATTCTTGGGGGTGCCAGTACAAGTGCAGCTGGCGTGGTGTCAGAATCCGGATGGTCAAATACAGACATATTTGGACAATACATGAAGCAACATCTTGCCTAGTATGTACCGAGCATTTACCAACTCACTCAATGCCACAACTCCAGGTCTTCATCAACAATTAAAGAAAGTGCTCCTATTTTACCTAAATGGCAACTGTTAAATCATCTACTTGATAAAATTAAACAATGTTGTAAGAACCTTATTTGTAGCTATTTTTATCAGATTAAGACGATTGCCACACAACAGATCTGAACGTGTGTGAAAAAGTATGGTTATTAGTAGGGATTTTAACGAATATTCGAATATCGAATTCGAAAAGAGATTTGTGGATTCGATTATTTTATCATTTTTATTTTACTTTTGTTAAGTTTGAAGGAAAATTGAAAATACATTTCTTAAGTTGATCGTATGGTCTCCCAAAGACTTAAGACGCTGGCGATATGTGATCGTACTCGTTCTAAGATAGAGGGGGTGGGTCATGCCTCCTTATAACGAATTGCCATCTGGTTAACAGCATGAAATCCCCTGTGCACAGCCCATTCTCTGCCCCCTCTCCCACCTAGACCCAGTCACATCACCATACAGCTGTGGAAACAATTGCAAAAGTACAATAAACACACATGTAAGTTCAATGCTGCGGCAAATAACTACAGCAATTACGTAACACTGACTCTACCCAGCTTCAGTCGGGATAGTGTGTAATAAATATATTGTATAAGGCTATACTTATTGATAACAGTCCGCCAGAACTTCTTTTATTTTTGGAAAGCACAACTAGATCACTGTCAAACAAACTTTAATTGCAGTCACTTATTGTTTTTGTCACTCTACTTCATACTTGTTACTTTATTCGTACATAATACAGCGACATCTGTTACTTTTTCTTATCGCGATTTTCTGTTCTTTGTTTTTGATACGTTCTCTCCGAATAACAAAAATATAAATCTACAGACTTTTTAAATGTTTGTCATATGTTTACTTAACACACTTAAAACTCACGAGCTTAGAATCTTAATCAATATATATATATATATATATATATTTATATATATATATATATATATATATATATATATATATATATATATATATATATATATATATATATATATATATATATATTGATTGGTACTTCATCAGTTTATCAACAGTCAGGTAATCTTGACACTAGCCAATCACAGAAATTATCGTCATCAAATGTTTTTGTTTACCCTCGCCTTTCACCCATAGGCATATGGCGAGCAGGTTCGTAATTGTCACTTCTGTATTGGTAACTTATTGCCCCTATTTGACATGTTATGGCTTCTGATTAACGCCCTAAGCGATATCAGCCAATTACAATTTAACATCAATCCGACTACCAACCAATCAGGACCATTAATTGGCTGTACACTTGAGCTATTTCCCTTCATAAAAACTTCGTGGTTTTGCCTAACTATCTTACAGTCGATCCAGTATCACCCACATTTTGTCCTTTTGAAAATGCCCCCTATAAACATTAATGTATTTTATATTTTCAAATTCAAACAGTTAATTGACATAAGCCACATTTTGGCCATCGCCAAGTAAGCATGGATACATTACAAAAGATGCATTACAAAAGATAGCGGTGCTACAATATAACAAAAAGATAAACATTGTAAACAACATACACAGATTAACAGAAAAGTATGAATTTCCTGAAAAAAAAAACAGCACATAGATCTACGTTAAGGTCTCGATCAAAGAAAGGCAAATAGTTAATGCTTCTATTATATGGGGATGGTAAGCATACAACTCACCGGAGTACTTTTACCGGAAGCATATGGTCAAAACACTCAGACCTAGCTTATTAGTACATTAAACACAGAAACAGAAGGATGACATCTAAACGACAGTTTTAACAAAGAAACTTAGCTATGTAGATACTTAAACACAAACAATTAAGTTTCAAGAGAATACATGTCATACATTGTTTTTGTGAGGATAATACATGCCTTTAAATTTAGTTTATACTCTCGATATCAAATACCAAGTACAAAGATATATTATTTAATTAGCCAGTGAAGTAAGTGTTGCTGCTATCATTTCTTTTAATCAGGGCTTCATTAATATACTTAGACAAAGTAATAGTTGTTTTAACATTTTCACAGTTCATTAGTTGTATAAATTTATTCATTGTTGGCCATGTAATATAGTATCTAGAAAAGTATTTGGTTCTCAAGTCACGGTATAAGGGGCAGACAAGAAGAAATTGATATTCACTTTCAACAACGTTCATTTTACATTTAGTACAAATCCTCATTTCACTTGGAGTATTTTTGTATCTTCCTTCCTCAATGGCAAGTTTGTGTGCAGAGCATCGAAATCTAGTAAGTTGTTTTCTATTTTTAACATTTCTTACAACATCAAGATATTTCTCTATAGTCAGATACTTTTTAAATTGTTTATAGTAGTCCAGTTTTGGACTGGTATTTATAACCGAAAACCACTTTTGTATATAGTTATCTTTCAATCTTTGAGTTATCTGGCAAATGTCTCCTTTAGTGATACAATCTTTATAAAATATATATGCTAGACATAGATCTTGAAGTAATTCTTTAATCTGGGCTTTCCAGTTGTTGCTAAAAGAATTAGGTAAGAAGGCATACACTCTATGAGGCAGTGTTCCAGTAGCAGACTTCAGTTTAGACCAATAATTAATTATTTTGATATTCTTTAATATATATAGAGGCAAACGTCCCGTTTCCCCATAAACAGCTACATTTGTGGTTTTAGGACCCAGTCCAAGTATTTGTTTTAAAAAACTCAAGTGGATTTTCTCTATATCTGGACTTGAGTGAAAACCCCAGACTTCACAGCCATACATTAATTTTGGAAGAATCATTGCATCAAACAATTTAATTTTATCTACAATCTTAAAACTAGGTTTATCAAAAAGTCTGTTTAAGGAATATAATGCCTTTGCAGCTTGACTTGATATGTATTTCTGCATTTTATGAAAAGTGCCATTATTTGATAGTGTTATTCCTAAATAACTAAAGGTGTCTACTATATCTAAGCTTTTCCCTCCATACTTTATATCAACATTATGCAATTTTCTATTCCTTTTATTAAAGACCATAACCTTAGTTTTGCTCCACTTTACAGTTATGCCCCATTCAGAACAATAGTCATGTAATTTATTCAGTAGGACCTGAAGACCAGAAGCACTATATTAGAATAACACAGTATCATCTGCGAACATAAGTAAAAATAATTTCATTTCATCAATGTTAATAATGTCAATATTGTCAGTGTACAAATGGTCATACATATCATTTATAAACATAATGAACAATAGCGGTGATAATGTTTCTCCCTGTTTAACACCAGTGTAAGTGTCAAAATATTCTGAATATGCACAACTGCTCATAAAATTATTACTATAATTTTCACCATTATTTACTTGATCTAATGATTGAGGTTCTAAATTTATTTTCGTTTTATACAAGCTTTACATTTTTATATATAGCCTGAACCATTTTGGTAAATTTTGAAGATACGTTATTTTTTAACAATAATTAAGTAACATACCATTTCTGTAGACCAAACCGAATGCTTTCTTATAATCTACAAAAGCGCAATATAAAGTACGTTTTTCTTGATGTAAAACCATATCAATTAATGAATGTAATATAAAGATACAATCAACAGTACTTGTTTTACGTCGGAAACCAAAATGAAAATCAATGAGAATGTTATGGCAGACTAACCAAGTACGTAACCGATTATCAAGCACTATAGAAAATATTTTAGAAAACATACTTGTTAAGGTAATACCTCTGTAATTATTAACATTGTTCTTATCCCCTTTTTTGGCACTGGTACAATCGCGCCTTTAGTCCATGAAGCTGGGTAAATACATCTATCATATATATAATTAAATAAATTACATAGTATTGGAGCTAAAATTTATTTTTCATCAATAAATATTTCAGGGACTAAATTATCAATACCACTACTCTTACCCGTCTTTAGATCCGAAATAGCTTTATCAACCTCGTATATACTGATTTCCCTGTCTAGACTTTCAATAATAATGTTTTCGTCTAGAATATCATCGAATTCATTTTCTACAACAGGGTTTTTAAAATTATCATCACCAGAGAATAATTCCTTAAAATGCTCTAGAAATTCATCAGCTGAAATATTTTCTATTAGATGATGTTTTATTTATTCTCTTTATTTCATTCCAAAACTTCTGCGGGTCTGACTTAGAATGATTATGTAACCTATCTTGTTGACTTATTTTGTAATGAGCTTTCGCTTTCCTTTTAACAAAATTATATTGTTTACGACTCTGGATAAAAAATAAACGTTTATTCTCACATCTATCCTTAGTATATAAACGATATGCATGTCTAAAATTCCTTCTAGCTGTTCCGCATTCCTTATTAAACCATGGGCTTTGAAATTTACGTCTCTGTACAATTTTATTGTTAGAGTGTGTCTTTACTTTTCCATGAGCACTGAAAGCACAATTGTACAATAAATCAGAAAGAGAACCTTGGTCCACAATCATATCATTTGAAACAATACTTTCAGCAATTCCCTGCAGTTTTTTTACATTTTCTGACAAACTTGATAAGTAAGATATTTTTTTGTTATATGAATAACTAATGTCAGTATCATGTGATTTATCAGTAATAAAATCAAATAAAACTTGGATAGGTGCATGTGGAGAATGTGGATACAGATCATAGACAACAAAATTTCTTATAAAGGGAAATAAATCGGGAGAAACGAGGATATAATCGATTAAGCTCTGTTCCTTGTTTGAAATAAAGGTTACCTCCCCTTTCCCAGCGTCATCCCTACAACGGCCATTGACAATCTTTAACCCCGTATTAATACACATGTCAATCAATTTTGTGCCGGAGGAATTAACTGTGAAGTCGGACGTAAATCGATCAGGAACACTCCAATCATTATTAATATCGAAAAAAATCGATTGTATTCACAAAACGATTAATATCATCGTTGCCTGTCAAGTTATCATTTTTATTGCCACAGCGTGCATTAAAATCCCTACAAACGGTCACTGAACCCATACTGGAGTAGTGTCTTACTGTACGCTCTAGGTATTCAAAGAAACCTTCAGGATGTAAGTTAAAATATGCGGAATTACTAGGTGGAATGTACAAAAAGCATAGATATAAATCAAACTCTGTATTAACAAAATTACGATCGATTTTTATCCACAAGACCCCGTTATCATCAGTTGATTGTATAAATATGTCTTTTTTCATAAATTCTCTGTAAAATAAACAAATACCACCGTGGCTTCTCTTATTCAAATTGGATAAAGTACTTGATCTTGGTACATTAATACATTTATATCCATCAATGGACGGTGTACTGTCGGTGGAGAGCCAAGTTTCACTACAGAAAAAGAGGTCAAAAAGATTAACAAAGTTTATAAATTCTGCATCATCAAGGCACTGCTTAAGTCCATTGACGTTCCATGATGTTACGCTAAGTCCATACTTTTCTTGTGGTTCCTAGATGGAAACAGGGTGTTGAAATAATCGGTTATTTACATAGAGCTTATCCCGCACTAACACAGCACGCTTGCCTTGGCGACGAGCAGCTAGCATGTGCTCCACGAGCATTTTCCGCCTCTCCAATACTTCAGTGGGGTACTGGTTGGCTACGTTGTAGGGGCTTTTCCGGAGATCTACATTACGAAGGGCATCTTTGACACGGGACTTCGAATCGGTGTCTTTGAACCGCGCTACTATCGGCCTCGTCATTATATAGCACGCTCTCGGGATCTTCGATGTGTAACACCGTCCTGCAAAAGTGGAACACCTTTTCCGTGCAATTTTCCTTGTCACCGTGGCTGTGTGTTGATCCATGACCTCCGTTGTTGGGGTCTTCTGCCATCGGCACCTGCGGTTGCGTGTCCGATGATGGATTGTTTCTTGCTCTCTCTTCATTGATGCCAAAAAACAACAGATTGTCTCTCATTGAGCGACATTTCAAATCTATGACGTCCTTATTTAGTTGGTTATTCATCTGTTTTAATAAATTGTTCTCATCTGATAGCATTGAAACTTCTCTTTTCAGTTTGCTTACATCGTTTTTATTCCTGTCTACACATTCAGAGATGTATTCGAACTTTTTCTCAACAAACGTTTGACTCTTTTCGATTTCACCGCACATTTTCTAAGCTTGGGACATCCGATCTGTTAGTTTAGAAATTGTTATAGTGATCTTGTCAAGCTGACTTAGTTTATTGTCAATTTGGTCTAGTCTGGACATTATTTTACTCAATACGCTATCATCATCGTTGGTGGTTCGAGTGGAGTGAGGTCGATAGTTCAATGTTGTGTGATCAGTAGAATTAGTGGTCACAGGGGTAATACCAGGCAAGAAAGGTTGCTGATAGCATAGATATTGGTAGCCCATAGGACTGATAGGTGTGTTCATTTGTTGGAAACCATAAGGTACTGGTTGCATTGGAGTACTCACACTACCCTGCGGTGTCACCTGGGCGGCCGATTGCATACTACCGGTAGTTGAACGCTTAGCGCCATTGGTGGGTGGGGTGATCACTTCGCTGTTGCGTTTGTTTGATTTGCCCATCACAGTCCTTGTAGATCGAAACTATCACAATTAAGTCCAAAGGCACACAGATACACAAACTTATCACAAAAATGACAATAATAGAACCAAGATACGAGAAATTAACAGCGATAAAAACAATCAAAGCGATTTTTTCACAGATTCAAAAAATGTAGACCGCCATCTTTTGACGCATGCGCATGTATTTTATAAGATTAGTTTACAAAACATAACTGACTGTTTGTTGCTATTCATAGTTTGCGGTTAGTAGAGAAAAATATTAAAATTGTGAGCTATTTTGCATGTGTTGTACAATTTCATCTAATAAAATTATGATATGGTCTTATTAAATCGATATGTTAACATTAAAAGGAGCTTAAGTAGCTCTTTTAATACGTCATATGTTAGTACAAATAAGTAATTAAGTATGCAAAATGTCTTTAAATTGTAAAGGTTATTGCACGAAGTACAACACGTAACAAAAAAGACACTCAAGTTTAAAGTGACTAATTAATAATGTATATATTATATGGGACTTTGCAGGTCATCTTCACAATGATTGGTTACTTTATAGTTTTTGTAAGAGTTTTAATATTAATAATAATAATAATAATAATAATAATAATAATAATAATAATAATGATAAATGTTAAGTAACAATGACATTGTGTACGCATTTACTGGCATTCTTTATTGACAGTATTCTCTAGTAAAGTACGCTGATAGAGTAAAGAAACACCCCATCTGGTCCGTCACTATTAAACAGGATAATGGCGGATTGATAATATTGCCGTTTGTATTTCAAAAAGGTAAAATCGTCGTTTTAAAATAAATGCTATGCTAAAATCATAAATCTACCGCCGCTTCTGCAATAAGTAAGTCTAGTCAATGTAAATTATGGCCAGAATGAAACATTTTACAATGAATTAACACATTGAACGTAATGAAAAATTACCGTGTTATGTGCCACTATGGTATAAATTCGTTCTGAGTATTCGAATATGATTCCAATACACTTAACGAATATTCAAATATCGTTTTAGGATTCGATTGACATCCCTAGTTATTAGACAACATTTTTTTTCTCAAGACTTTTGCAATTTATTTATTTAACATGAACTTTTTAATGTGAAAATATAACAATTTGAGGTTTCTCTATATATTAACATACAGTCTATGAAATTCAAGATGAATGAATAGAGAACAAATAACAACAAAGAGGGTATGTCTTTAATATGATCTCTCATCTCTATTTAATATAACTTGAATAAAATATGTCTTTTAAATAACAAGTTTGTGTGTCGTGTATTTACCCTTTATAAACATCTAATTTACCAAAATGTCCAGATTGTTCTCTATATCATATCATATCATTTTACCACACTGTCATTTACCAAAATGTCCGGAACCCAAAAGAGATGGGTACCGACTAGAGGTTGCCTTAAACCACTGGGTTCCTGAAATGTTATTGAGGTATTGTTGGATTTGAAGCTGTTTTAATATGGTCAAATTTAAACTACATCTATAAGTCTCTACATCAAAAAGACATGGCAAATTTCATGCTGTGGATTTGAAATTGGCATCTGTTTAAACTACTGACCTAACTGATAATTGTTACATCAACAGATCACGAAAAATGCTGTTTATTGATGTCCAAACATCTATGTAAAAAGTGAACATCAAAATCGTCATTTGAAACATGTTCATGTCAGAACCATTCTGCACAGATATGTAACTATGAAAAATAATGTGACTACTTACTTTTGAGATCACGTTATACCATAAGCTGGGTAGTCCGCTCTGACATCGTATCTATTTTTAGCTGAAATCCTATTCATGCTCATTTATAAATTTGCAACTATGAACATTTAGAGTGGGTTTAAACCTATTGTGCTTTTGTACAATGGAAGTAATGTTCAAAATAGCCTGTGCTAATCTAAAGTATAAGTTTCTGCAGAAATTATGCACACATACCCCAAACAGTGGTATGCTATTGTTTTATGTGTTTCAATAAGTACATGTATTCAAAATAGCTTTAAAACTGGTCTTTGACAGTTTGCCTATATTAATTTTAAAGCCATTTTAAAAACTTATTATTGATTACTTATTAGCTTTCTCCAAATCACTTAAAGAATGTAAGATACGGTATACCATGTTATTTACTTTTTAACGATACAAAATGCAGACATTTTGTAATTATTGTATCAATTCATCTGAATGACCAACTGATTAGACAAGCATGTGTTTCATCTTGTTCATTGATGCAGAGGACTGTGAGTGGTCATTTTACTTCAGGCTATAGCAATATAAAAGAAGTATTAAAGGAGTTAATTGACATTTTTGAGTAATTTGTTTTTCTCAAATAACAGTAATTGTTACAAAGAACCTACAAAATGTTGTTCCTTGATGCATTTGATCCGCGTGAACAGTGAAGCATAAATCCTGTTCCCCACTCAATGGTGCAAACATTTCCTCTTTCAGCCACATTGCAGAGAGAGCTCTTTTTTAAACGAAGAAAACCATGTAATAACTTACTGGTACTTTTAAGATCATGTTATATCGTAATCCGGGTAATCAGCACTGGCGTCGATATCTATTTTCAGCAGTGATTACTATTATGTTTACTTAGATATTTGGTAAGAACAAACTTTAACTTTGCTTTCTTTTACGATTTGTAAGTATGATTTTATGCAGAAATTTAGCCCAAATCCCCCAAAACAGTGGTAAGACATTGTTACATGTATTTGATATATGTAAGCTTTAAGAATACCACTTTTAAATCTGTATCACTGTCTCTGAATACTACTTTTGAGTATTATCGAAAAAAGATAACAGGTGTCTTTCTTCTTCACATACTTTGTTCAAGATCAATACTTTTGTTAAAAGCAGAAATAGTTATCAGTATTCTTTACATTAGTTTTATGTGCAGTGAAAAAAGATAGCTGAGCTATTGTCTGTCCCTCCAAAGAGTGAGTGTAGTGAGATGTTGTCGCAGTAACAAGGAGTCTTTATATCCACATGTTTGGGGGGAAATACAAAAATAAGGAGCGTTACATGTTATTTGTTATTGATTGTTCATTTCCTTGTCTAATGAAAGAAGTCTGCTTAACAAAACTTACAGATTTGTGTTTGAAATGTTTATGTCCTTTTTTATCAAATGACCGCAACTGACCACTTCCGGTATTTGACCTCTGTGACTATTTCAGTCTATGGTTACCAAATGTCCAGAATTGACCACTATTTGCTGGTTTTAATCATATTGATATTCTAAAAAGACTGCTTGTATGTCAACCCTGCTTAAACAGGCATGCTTAATACTTAAATAATACAAACAACTTTTTACAAATCAATCTTTATTTTTGTGTTTACGGATAACATCATTAATACTAAATATTAGTGGAGTTCATGTGACGTCATTTTGCCCGACAACCCTAAAGTGGCACTTATATATATGTATATTTTACATCTTGACTGGGATTTTCATTAAAGACTTTGACGTGTGCCATGTATGCCCGCCGCATATGAACGGGATCGTATCGACAGGGTACTATTGTAGCCCAACAAATAAATCACTATATAGTGGGGAAAATATATAAACAGCTTTATCCGAAAATACTTAATTATACTAAATGGGATTCTTCCTTATTTAGACCAGGACTACTGGATTCCTGGTTTTGAAAATCAAGTGAGAACTATTTATAATGTGAAATGTACGTACAATATATACATGTATATTTGTTAACTTCAGATCCCTGCAACCATCCAAGATGGCGGCTTCTAGTTGCCCGGAAAGGACCTATTGGTACAAGTGCAACCGACTCCTAATAGAAGGAGGTCGGGCAGTTTTGAAGGAATTCTTAAAGAAAAGCTGTCATGGAACGTTGGATAATTTTTTAGTCTTAAATAAATTTCAATTGGAAAATTTATATAAACGTAAAATATTAAACCAGTGTCAATGGAACAAGTTATTTCCACAATCAGACATTGAAAGTATGGACATTACTCTTCTGAATTGCATTATTTCAAACTGTATCACTCAGCCCTCGTCAGCAGAAAGAACAGCATTAGACAGTATACGCAATCTGAGAAACAACGTATATGGTCACGTATGCAAATTCATGATGGATGATGGTGATTTTAAAACCAATTGGAAATTAATCAATGATGCTCTTTCTAACGCCATAGTAGTATTCGGCATCAACATATCCCTTAAGAATTATATTGATGCAATAGAAAAAGAGGAAGTTGTAGACAAAAAGGAAATTGAACACGTGAGGCATGAGCTTGAAACTTGGAAACATAATGATGATGCCCTCTGTTTGGAGATTTCAGAACTTAAAAGTGAAGTGAAGGCAAACAGTTCCCGTATTTCAGAACTTAAAGGTGAAGTGAAGGCAAACAGTTCGGGTATTTCAGAACTTAAAGGTGAAGTGAAGGAAAACAGTTTGGGTATTTCAAAACTTCAAGATAAAGTGAAGGAAATGGATGCTGAAATAAGACAAAAAAGGAATTTTTCAAGCCAAGGTAATAATTATTGTATATTCTTTATTGCTGATGTGCTGCGTTTATTTAAGTTTTTTAATGGGCCCAATGAACGGATGCGTCTACAATCGTTTAGTCCCAAACGGTACCATTAAAATCCACCAGACACAACAGCAAAATGTCCTTATGAATCGATGTGGTTAGTTACTTTAGACTATTGTATCATAATCATCTACATTTTATTTAAATGTTTAAAGTCGCTTTGAAGTTGAGAATTACAATGGCATTAGGGCGCATTGATGACTTATGGCATGTTAAAATGTAGAAGAGTTTCACTGCGATCACTTTTGGTTGTGACAAAAGCCTAATTAAAAGAAATAATATAAAGCCAAATACTTCTTTTAAAATTAATTTCATATGTATATTTGACAAAGTTTCTGATGTTTCATTGAATGAAGGATGAATGGGTGGGTAGACACTTAATGGGGAAATTGGTAAATAGGTAATATATGGGTGGAGGGTAGGTAGGTATTTTTTGGGTGGATGGGAAGGTAGGTAATATATGGGTGGATGGGAGGGTAGGTATTGTATGTGTGGATGGGAATTAGGTATTGTGTGTATGAACAGAAGGTTAGGTGTTATATGAGGGGACGGCAGGTAGGTATTTTATGGATGGGAGGGTAGGTATTATGGGTGGGTGGGAGGGTAGGTATTGTATGGGTGGATGGGAGGGTAGGTATTGTATGGGTGGATGGGACGGTAGGTATTTCGTGGATAGATGGGGATAGGTATTGTTTGGGTGGATGGGAGGGTAGATATGAGCCTATTAAAAGTAATAAATTGTATGGGTCGATGTTTATGTCACTATTGCATGGTTGGATGTTTGTGTCAGTATTGTATGGGTGGATATTTGTGTTACAATTGTATGGTGGACGTTTGGGTTAAAAGTATTGTATGGGTGGATGTTTGTGTTACTATTGCATGGGTGGATGTTTGGGTCAGAAGTATTGTATGGGTGGATGTTTGTCACAGTTTTGTATGGTTGGATGTTTGTGTCACTATTGTATGGTGGACGTTTGGGTCAAAAGTATTGTATGGTTGGATGTTTGTGTCACTATTTTATGGGTAGATGTCTGTGTCACTATTGTATGGGGGATGTTTGTGTCAGTATTGCATGAGTGGATGTTTAGGTTAGTATTTTGTGGGTGGATGTTTGGGTTAGAAATATTGTATGAATGGATGTTTGTGTAAGTATTGTATGGGTGGATGTTTGTGTCAATATTGTATGGGTGGATGTTTGTGTCACTATCGGATGGGGATGTTAGTGTCACTGTTGTATGGGTGGATATTTAGGTCACTATTGTATCTGTGGATGTTTGTGTCAGTATTGTATCTGTGGATGTTTAGGTCAGTATTGTATCTGTGGATGTTTGGGTCACTATTGTATGAGTGGATGTTTGGGTCACTATTGTTTGCGTTGATGTTTGTGTCACTATTGAATGGGTGGATTTTTAGGTCAGTATTGTATCTGTGTATGTTTGTGTTAGTATTTTATGGGTGCATGTTTGGGTCAGAAGTATTGTATGGATGGATGTTTGGGTCAGAAATATTGTATGGATGGATGTTTGGGTCAGTATTGCATGGGTGGATGTTTCGGTCAGTATTGTATGGGTGGATGTTTATGTCAGAAGTATTGTATGGGTGAATGTTTGAACAGATATATTGTATGGGTGGATGTTAAGGGTTAGTATTGCATGGGTGGATATTTGTGTTAGTATTGTGCCGGTGACTGGGTCAGAAGTACTGTATGGGTGGATGTTTGTGTTAGTATTGTATGTGTAGATGTTTGTGTTAGTATTGTCTGGGTGGATGTTTGAGTCAGAAGTATCGTATGGGTTGATGTTTGGGTCACTATTGTATGGGTAAATATGTGAGTCGCTTTTGTTTTGGTGGTTGTTTTGGTCAGTATTGTATGGCGGGATGTTTTTTAAGTTCTGTATGGGTGGATGTTTGGGTCAATATTGTATAGCAGGATGTTTGGGCAGGTACTGTACGGGTGGATGTTTGTGTAAGTATTGTATGGGTGGATGTGAGGGCCAGTATTTTATGGGTAGATGTTTGTGTCAGTTTTGTATGGGTGGATGGGTGGGTAGGTATTGTATGGGTGGATGGATGAGTCAGTACTGTATGGGTGGATGTCCGGGTAGGTGTTATATGGTTGGATGTTTAGGTCAGTATTGTATAGGTAGGTGTCAGGGTAGGTACAGTATGGGAGGATATTTGGACAGGTACTGTGCTGGTGGATGTTTGGGTCAGAAGTATACTATGGGTGGATGTTTGGGTCAGAATTGTATGGATGGATGTTTGGGTGAGTATTGTATGGGTGGATGTTTGGGTGAGTATTGCATCGGTGGATGTTTGGGTCAGTATAGTATAGGTGCATGGGGGATGTTGTGGCAGGTACTGTATGGGTGGATGTTTATGTCAGAAGTATTGTATGGGTGGATGTTTGGGTTAGTATTGTATGGGTGGACGTTTGGGTCAGTATTGTATGGGTGGATGTTTGGGTCAGTATTGTATGGGTGGATATTTGGGCAGTATTGTATAGGTGGATGTTTGGGTCAGTATTGTATGGGTGGATGTTTGGGTCAGTATTGTATGGGTGTATGCTTGGGTGAGTATTGTATGAGTGGGTGTTTGTGTCAGTATTGCATGAGAGATGTTGTAACAGGTACTGTATGGGTTGATGTTTATGTCAGAAGCATTGTATTGGTGGATGTTTGGGTCAGTATTGTATTGGGGGATGTCTGGTTAGGTACAGTATGGGTTTCGGTAGGTATTATATAGCTGGATGGGTGGGTTGGTATTGTATGGTTGGATGTCTGTGAAGGTATTGTATGGGTACATGTTTGGGTAGGTATTTTATGGTTAGATGGGTGGCGTTGTTGTAATGGATGTTTGTGTAGGTATTGTATGGATAGGTTTTTGTGTGTTGCATGTTTGAGTATATATTGTATGGGTGTATTGTATTGATGGCTAGATTGTTTTGTAGATGTTTAGGAATTGTATGAGTGGATGGGTGGGTAGGTATTATATGTTTATGTAGGCATTGTATGGGTGGGTAGGTATTGTATGCGTGGATTGTTGATAGATATTGTACGGGTGTGTAGGTAATGTATTGATGAAAGGGAGGGTAGGTATTGCATTGGTGGGTAGGTGTTGTATGGGTGTGTAAGAAGTAGATGGGAGGGCACATATTGTATAGGAGCAGGTATTGTATGGGTGGATTGTGGGTATGTATTGTATGAGTGGATGGTGAGTAGCTATTTTATGGGGGTGGGACAGGTTTTTGTATGAGTGGGTAGGTATTGAATGGCTGGGTAGGTGTTTTGGTAGGTGGATAGGAGAGTAGGTGTTGTATGATTGAATTGGAGAGTAGGTTTTGTATGGGTTGATAGGTATTGCATTGTGGGTAGGTTATGTATTGGTGTGTAGGTTTAGTATATGTTGGTAGGCAGTGAATGGTGTGTAGGTATTAGATGGATGGGTAGGAATTGGATGGTGGTTGGTTGACTTGGAACTTGTTGTTTTGATGAACGGATGTGTGGGTATTGTATGAAAAGATTGATAGGTCTGTATTGTATGAATGGACGGGGGTAGTTTATGGGTTAATAAGGTTTATTTAGGTCCGTACTGGGAGGTGGTAAATTATGACTAAATTGATGACTCATGAATGGGTGATTGTGTATTTTTGACCTCAACATGTATGTATTAAATGGGAAGATTGATTGGTTGTTAGGCACTGAAGTGTTAGAATGTTTATACGATTGGTTTACACTTTCATCGAGGACCATCGTTAATAAATTAAGCTTAGCATTTTATCTAACAACCTTCCTTACTCTGCATTTTACCACATTGAAATTCCAAGGATAAATACAATTTTAAGAAATAACACCCATACAACTTTCAGTAATTTTTCACTTTCAATGTTTTACTAGTATCCAACAGTTTGCTTATACATAACACGTGTAACAATATATTACATATGTTGTGTGTAAATTGTGCATTATTGCTGCATTAACTTCAGCTTTAGTTTTAATTGAAAGCTGTTTTAACATCACCTCATTTGTTAGATGGTACAAATCGTGAAATATATCGCTTTAAATGTCCATTAATTCCTTATCTATCAACAAGCATCCAATATAAAATAAAGTTGGGTGGAAATAACGACCAAAATCTTCTGAAAGGACAGGATTTGTTGATCTACTAGTTTCAACCCTACGGTGGGTCTTCATCAGGATACAGTAGGCATCCTATCTAACTTCAAGTACTTACCATGAGGGTTAAAGTCACATGTTTATTATCGCACTGATAAACAATATTAATCAGACAATGTTCAAGGCGGTATCTGACAGGTTGCCTATATCAAATTCATGTAACAATACCTTACCACTGCTTTGGGGAATTAGGGCGTTATTGCTGCATGAACTCATACTTTAGTGTAAGTAAATACTGTTTTGAACAC
This sequence comes from Sinonovacula constricta, assembly GCA_007844125.1. Taxonomy (NCBI): domain Eukaryota; kingdom Metazoa; phylum Mollusca; class Bivalvia; order Cardiida; family Solecurtidae; genus Sinonovacula; species Sinonovacula constricta. The sequence continues at coordinate 21,848,701 of CM017563.1, forward strand.
TGACTATATTGATTTACAGCTATACAAACACTCTAAAAGTTTAAACATTCCAAATCTATAAATAACAACAGTTGTTATTTCTGCTAAAATAAATATCAGCATCTTAAAAGTAAGTTTTCACTGGTTTTTATAGTTGAAATAGCTCTGCAGCCTGGCTCAGATAGGAAATACTTATTTCCAATGATGAATGGGGATTTATGTTTCACAGTTCACACTGATCTAGGCCATCAAGGAGTAACATTTTGCCATAACTTATTTGGTTATTTGAGAAAAAAATATTTGGGTCCATATTATCGGATGGATATCACCTTTGAATGTAGTTCAATCTGCATCTGTACTGTTCTTAAACTATACTTAGTTGTAATTTGAAACATTGATCTTTAGATGTAAGCCTTTGTCATTGCAAATATTTGTCATTACTAGATGTTATATTTTATTTACATGCACAAGAGTAAAATGACTAAATATGTGTTATTAGTAACTTGAACTTTGTGTTAAAAGTCAGTCCTCACGAAATAAATTTCGAAAGACTGGACGTTTGGTCCACCAAGCTAGTGATATCTACTGGACCGGACCAAATTTTACAAGACCAGTTTGAAGCATTTATGCAGACAATTGAAAACTCTACCTTGCCTACCTTTTTCCTCTCAACAACAACAACTGAAGAAGCGAGGGATGCTACAGCCTTGTCTGTAGCTTGTACCTATGTTTACATTTTGCCTCATCCAAAGCTTGACAGTTAAGCATTGTGCAACAAGTGTGTCATGTTCTGCTTTTTATAATTTAACCAAGCAGTTGGCAACCTCATTATCACATGCCGGGGCAGACTTGGTTGAATGAATTGCTGCATGTTTCAAGAGCATCTTTGAAAATGCATGCAATTTAAGTATTAAAAATTATTAAATTATTAATTTAATTTATCTTAAAATTGTCCATGCATTTCACAAATGGCGCCATCTTGTCGTCCGTATCCGATTTTCAAGCGATTCAGAACATTTTTTTTTAAATCTTCTTCATATATAATCCTCAGGATACTCTTCTTCCATGACTGTTGAAATGGCCGCCAGTGGCGTGGCCATTTTCTATATTTGGCCATATAGTAATAAAACTTATTGTCCATATGTTGCTTGTTATGTTGGTCTGTTTTATAACTGCTAATATTCTTTGCTGATGTGAACTAAATGCATGGTGCACTTAGGTGATCGGTATAGGACCATCATGGCCCATGACACCCGCAGCCGAGCGGTTAGAGTTGCTGTGTTGTTACTTCTCAGTCCGTCACTGCCTAGGTTCGAGTCCCAGTCGGGGCAAGAACTTCAAATAATTATCTGGACGACGCCAATATGACTTTAACTGCATCGGTGCGATGCAACAAACACAAGCTGGCATTCCAATGAGCTAACAATAGGTCACTTTCAGGAAGGAGTACATATATTTTTTTTTGAGATGCTATTTTGAGACTGTTTGTAAACATCATTATTTTCAGCATTTTCGATCTCCTATTTTGAAATTCCTTATCACTATCACAATGTCAAGTTTGTACATGGCATTATATGAAAAATAATTATTAATTAACACATGCTACCTTTTTCATAATAAAACTAATAATTACTTCTGTTGCAGACATTTTAAATTTGAGGCATATGCATGTACTACTGAAAGTTGTTTTATACCTTGGGTAGGTATTATATGGTTGGATGGTTGGGTTGGTATTGTAGTGGTGGATGGTTAGGTAGGTATTATATGGGTGGATGGTATGGTAGATCTTGTATGGGTGGATGGTTGGGTAGGTATTGTATGGTTACATGGTTTGGTTGGTATTGTATTTGTGGGTGGTTGGGTAGGTATTGTATGGGTGGATGGTATGGTAGGTATTGTATGGGTGGATGGTTGGGTAGGTATTATATGGTTAGATGGTTTGGTTGGTATTGTATTTGTGGATGGTAAGGTAGGTATTGTATGGGTGGATGGTATGGTAGGTATTGTATGGGTGGATGGTATAGCAGGTATTGTATGGTTGGATGGGTGGATAGGTATTGTATGGGTGGATGGTTGGGTAGGTATTGTATGGGTGGATTGTTGGATAGGTATTGTATGGTTACATGGTTTGGTTGGTATTGTATTTGTGGGTGGTTGGGTAGGTATTGTATGGGTGGATGGTATGGTAGGTATTGTATGGGTGGATGATTGGGTAGGTATTATATGGTTAGATGGTTTGGTTGGTATTGTATTTGTGGATGGTAAGGTAGGTATTGTATGGGTGGATGGTATGGTAGGTATGGTATGGGTGGATGGTATAGCAGGTATTGTATAGTTGGATGGTTGGGTAGGTATTCTATGGGTGGATGGGTGTGTTATGTATGAGTGGATGGTTTGGGTAGGTATTGTAAGGGTGAGTAGGTTATATATGGGTTGATGGTTTGTTAGGTATAATATTGGTGAGTATGTTATATATGAGTGGATTGTTGGGTGATTACTGTATAGGTGGGTAGGCCATATATGGGTTGAATGATATTGTATAGAGGGGTAGGTTATAAATGGGTAGAGGGTTTTATAGGTATAGTATGGGTGAGTAGGTTTTATATGGGTGGATAGTTGGCTTTGTTATGTCTGGGTTGATGGGTGTGTTAGTATTGTATAGGTGGCTTGGTTATGTATGTTACTGTATGGTTAATATGTGTTAAGTTACTGTATGGCTAGGTGTGTAGGCATGTATTGTATGGACTGGAAGGTTTTAGATATGTGGGTAGGTGTTGTGTGGTTGGATGGGTCGATATGTGTTTTGTGGTTGGATGGGTTGATAGGAGTTGTGTGGTTGGATGGGTTGATAGGTATTGTATGGGTGGATGGGAGGGTAGTTATTATGGTAGATGGTAGATAGGTGGTAAGATACAGTATAGCTGGATGTGTAGGTATTATAAGGATGGCTGGGGTGTTAAGTATTGCATGAATTGTATGGGTAGGAAGGTATTGGATGGGTGGGTAGGTATTCTTTGGACAAGTATGTAGGTATTGTATAGATAGCTTCACAACGACGAAAATGATCAAAAACATAAACATGTGTTTCATGTGGCACCAATGGCAGAGAAGTTTAAGTCGCCGACATGTAACTCTTCAGCCCATCACCGCGTGGTTTTGTGTCTCGGGTGTGGTGAGAACTTTCATGCGGGGAGGTTTTCCAGCTAATCGGCAGTATGCCAGTGATTCTAACCAGACATACGTCTGGTGTCTTCCTCCATCAATAAAGAGCTTGATGTTGCCAATTTGAGTATAACTGTGTCAGGGTGATGAAACAAAAACAACTAAAACTTTGATTTCATTGTGTGTCTGTTATGTTAATAGTGTCTGATAACATTCGAAATTAATCAGTGACTAATAGCAATAAAATGGATCTTGCCTCATGGCTGAAGAACAAAAGTTTTTTTTAGCCCCAAATTACAATTTCAGTATAAAAATGTGAATCATTGCAGTTTTATGACATAAGGTTTCAGGAATTACAACTTGCTCAAATTTTCCTTATTTTAATTAAATTTAACAGTGAACGCTAATAGTAAAATTGTTGTAAAGTTTATGGAGTGCAAAAAAGTATAGGAGAGGTGTAAGATAGTTGTTAGGTATATGTGACTACCTTTTAGTATATTCACCACATTAATTCTATATGTGCATCTTGAATATTTTACTTATAGTTTTATTGGGAAAATACTCAAAGATGTGAATCACAATGATGCATCCCCATAGAGAAAAGTAAAATTCAAATGCATTTTAATTAAAACTCCTGCCCAAGATTGAGAGTGTATAAATGATGCATTGTCATTGATAAGAACTGTCATTTTCTATCTTCAAAGATCAAAACAAAACTCAATTTAAATTGTCAATTTCAGTTTTGTTTTCAGAAACATTTCAAAACTGAAGACTAGATTCAGACTCAAAACAATTGGAATTGATTTTTATCCATTAGTCTCAACAAAAACTCATTGTTTTTAACCGTGTATCAGAAAACCCCATCTACTGATATATAAAATTAATGCTGCTTCATATATTCTTCATTTCAGACTTGCCCGACCTACAGACGTGTCTGGTGAACTACTACACAAAGCATTTGATAAAGGCTTCTGTCACTGCTATCACACACTCAAGCAGTGAGACTGATATTGATGAAATCTATGCCGAACCAAAATTGGAGGTGGTCGACCACACAACTCTTCGTAAACCAGCATCTGATAACCCAACATCTGATAACAAAGAGCTAAATAGTGTCAAGGATATTTTCTTTAAAGATGGTAAGAAATGCCACAACATATACATCTCTGGAGATGCGGGTATGGGCAAGACCTCTCTTTGTAAACGGATTTTGTCCAGCTGGTGTAAGGCATGGCAAACAGATAACCCCAGTGATGAGTTGGAGATGGCTCTAAGGCAGTATGACTTTCTATTTTATATTTCACTGAGAAATGCAAATGGACAATATGACATTCAGAATATGATCGTGTCTCAGCTTCTTAATTACATTCTGTCTTATAACAAAACTCTTAGCCGCGTTCAGCCAGAATTTCTCTTGCGTGAACTATTGGAACAATTTTCAGAAAAATGTTTGATAATCCTCGATGGATTAGATGAATGGACTACGCAAGAAAAATCAAGCATGCCATCAATTAGTAATGGGGTTCCAGGGAGAAATCCTGCTTTAAATTATACAATAATGACAACTACACGACCCTGGAAACTAGAAGAGTTGAGATTAATGGGCTCTGAAATTAGCAGGCAGATACAGATAACTGGGATTAAAGATAGTCGTCAATTTGGTGAGAAGTTGACCTCTCATTTCAACATACTGGAAAATACAAACAGGACCTACGAAGATTTTCAGCAGTGCTTATGGAAGGCTAAACTGACTGAGTTGTGTAAGATACCAATCCTCCTCAAGCATATGATCTGTTTATGGTTTAACAATCAGGGATTGGGAGAGACAAAGACTGAAGTCTACACAAATATTATTGAGCTCTGGCTTCTTAATGCAGAAAAGAGAGAAGATGTGAGGCATTCAAATCCACCAGAGTTTGACAAAAACATCGCAACACCTGGCGTGTTTGAGAAAAAAAAAAACAAATGTAAACGTTACAATGCCCTGCTCAAATCAGTTGGAAAGTTGGCATTTGAAACAACAATGCATGAGAAAGGAATGCAGTTGACATTTGATTCACCAGAAGATTATGGAGTTACAGAAGATCAAATGAGACTATGTCTGAGTGTTGGTATACTATCAAAAAGTATTGTTCCAGATATGGTCTGTGAAAAGAAAAGCATCTCATTTCCTCACAAAACATTTCACGAATATTTTGCAGCATTGTATATGGGATGGCATGAAAACATTCCTGATGACATTCCATTGGGCAAAAATGAAGAAAATGTTCTTATTTTTCTAAGTGGGATATGGCCATCTGTATCTGAAAAAGTGTTTAAAAACTACCAAGCAGGAATATTTGGCAAAGATTACGTGCCTACGAATTTTATTTTTCCGGAATGCCAATATCAACAGTTTGTGACTGATTGTTGCAATGAAAGTGTAAATCAGAACAAAGTCTGTCTAAAAGTGAAATTAAGATGTATTTTATTTCCTGAACCAGAAAAGTTATCAAGAGGGCACATCTTTGGATCAATGAATTGTTCACAGGAATTCTTTTCCTTAATGTCACAAATAAATCAACAGAAGATCTTGCATACCAATGGTGATAATATTATGTTAGATTTTTCAGAGCTCTGCGACCTAGTTTTTTTACGACTTGAAGCAATGGATCTTGATTCTCTGCGAGTTAATCCGACACTTATCGCCCTTCGCTTGTATAACATTAAAATATGCACACCTGATGGCATGATTGCACTCATGTCAAGTATTGCTAAAGCAGAATCCCTTAAATTTTTATCTTGTTGCTCCATCAAATGCACAAATGCACAGTTTACATTTGATAATGACAAAAGGCATAGCCAAATGAGAAATATTAAAGTCAGAGAAGATGCAAGTAAAGAGGAGTATTTTCTGTCTATGGATTTGTCAAAACTTACCCAACTGAGTCAGATTTTTCTGCGCACCTTATTGGTAAGTGAGCTGAAACTAAGTCCAGTCATTAAGGAACTTACACTCAAAGATATTAAAATAGCACAGCATGGTGGAATAGTTTCTCTGATGGCAAGTGTCTCAAGGATGGAAATACTTGAAATAATAAGTATGAATAATATTCAGTGCGCAGAACAGTCAAGCAATGGAAATCATGGTCTTAATATAGACCTGTCGAAGCTCACTATGTTGAGAAATATTGATCTTAGAAACATATGCATCAGTAAGTTGAGTTTGAACCCAGTCATTGTGGAGCTAACTCTCAAAGACATTAAAATAGAACAGCATGGTGAAATAGTTTCTCTGTTGGCAAGTGTCTCAAGCATGGAAACACTTGAAATAATAAGTATGAATAAAATTCAGTGCGCAGAACAGTCAAGCAATGGAGACTTTGGCCTTAATATAGACCTGTCGAAGCTCACTATGTTGAGAAATATTGATCTTAGAAACATATGCATCAGTGAGTTGAGTTTGAGCCCAGTCATTGTGGAGCTAACTCTCCACAATATTAAAATAGCACAGCATTGCGAAATAGTTTCTCTGATGGGAAGTGTCTTACGCATGGAAACACTTAGAAAAATGCAGATAAATAGCATCCACTTTACAACACAAGCAAGCAATGAAGACTGTTTTCAGAAAAGAGACCTGTTCCAGCGGGAAACTATTGATTTCAGCAAAATTAGGTTGGGAATGGGGCCAGAAACTGGCAGACAGACACTTACTCTCCGGAACATAAAATCAGCACATCATGCAATAGTTTCGCTGATGGAAAGTGTCTCAAGCAAGAAAACACTTTATATGATAAATATGAACAATATTCACTGCACAGAACATGCAAGCACTAAAGACTGTGTCATGGATATAGACCTTTCGAAGCTCTCAAAGTTGAGAAAAATTAACCTTAAAAAAATAGGCATCAGTGAGTTGAGTTTGAATCCATTCATGGTGTGGCTAAATCTTACAGATATTAAAATAGCACAGCATGGTGGAATAGTTTCTCTGATGGAAAGTGTCTCAAGGATGGAAAATCTTGAAATGATAAGTATGAATAGTATTCAGTGCGCAGAACAGTCAAGCAATGGAGACCATGGCCTTAATATAGACCTGTCGAAGCTCACTATGTTGAGAAATATTGATCTTAGAAACATATGCATCAGTAAGTTGAGTTTGAGCCCAGTCATTGTGGAGCTAACTCTCCGAGACATTAAAATAGCACAGCATTGCGAAATAGTTTCTCTGATGGGAAGTGTCTTTCGAATGGAAACAATTAGAAATATGCAGATAAATAACGTTCACTTTACAACACAAGCAAACAATGGAGACTGTCTTATGAATGGAGACCTGTTCCAGCTGGGAACTATTGTTGTCAGCAAAATGTATGTGCAGCTAATAAATTACGGAGAGAAACTTACTCTCGAGAACATAAAATCAGCACATCATGCAATAGTTTCGCTGATGGAAAGTGTCTCAAGCATGAAAACACTTTATGAAATAGATATGAACAATATTCACTGCACAGAACATGCAAGCACTGAACACTGTGTCATAGATATAGACCTTTTGAAGCTCTCAAAGTTGAGAACAATTAAACTTACAAATATCTGCATCAGTGAGTTGAGTTTGAACCCAGTCATTGTGAAGCTAACTCTCGAAGATATTAAAATAGCACAGCATGATGTAATAGTTTCTCTGATGGAAAGTGTCTCATGCATGGAAAAACTTGAAGAGATAAGTATGAATAATATTCAGTGCTCAGAACAGTCAAGCAATGGAGGCTATGGCCCTAATGTTGACCTGTCGAAGCTCACTATGTTGAGAAATATTGATCTTAGAAAAATATACATAAGTGAGTGGAGTTTGAGCCCAATCATTGAGAATCTAACTCTCAAAGACATTAAAATAGCACAGCATGGTGGAATAGTTTCTCTGATGGAAAGTGTCTCATGCATGAAAACACTTAAAGAAATATGTATGAATAATATTCAGTGCGCAGAACATGCAAGCACTGAAGACTGTGTCTTGGATATAGACCTTTCGAAGCCCCCAAAGTTGAGAAAAATTGAACTTAAAAATATACCCATCAGTAAGTTGAGTTTGAACCCAGTCATTGGGAAGCTAACTCTCCAAGATATTAAAACAACACAGCATGATGGAATAGTTTCTCTGATGGAAAGTGTCTCATGCAAGGACAACCTTGAAGAAATATGTATGAATAATATTCAGTGCACAGAACATGCAGGCACTGAAGACTGTGTCATGGATATAGACCTTTCGAAGCTCTCAAACTTGAGATCTATTGAACTTAAAAACATACGCATCAGTGAGTTGAGTTTGAACCCAGTCATTGAGAAGCTAACTCTCCAAGATATTAAAACAACACAGCATGATGGAATAGTTTCTCTGATGGAAAGTGTCTCATGCAAGGACAACCTTGAAGAAATATGTATGAATAATATTCACTGCACAGAACATGCAGGCACTGAAGACTGTGTCATGGATATAGACCTTTCGAAGCTCTCAAACTTGAGATCTATTGAACTTAAAAATATAACCATCAGTAAGTTGAGTTTGAACCCAATCATTGTTTGGCTAACTCTCCAAGATATTAAAATAGCACAGCATGATGGAATAGTATCTCTGATTGAATGTGTCTCAAGCAGTGATACACTTTTTGCAATAAATATAAACAATATTCATTGCACAGAACATGCAAGCACTGAAGACTGTGTCATGGATATAGACCTTTCGAAGCTCTCAGATTTGAGAAAAATTGAACTTAAAAATATATGCATCAGTAAGTTGAGTTTGAACCCAGTCATTAGGAAGCTAACTCTCCAAGATATTAAAATAGCAGAGCATGGTGGAATAGTTTCTCTGATGGAAAGGGTCTCATGCATGGAAAATCTTAAAATAATAAGTATTAATAATATTCAGTGCTTAGAACATTCAAGCAATAGAGAATGTTTCCTGAATATTGACCTGTCAAAGCTCAGCAGACTGATAACTATTACCCTTGCAAACATAGCCATCCGTGAGCTGCATGGGAGCCCAAGCTTTAATACTATTGTTGTCAATGGTTTAACAATAGCAAACCATGATGTGCTGCTTTCTATGAAGCGAATAAAATGTAACTCTCTAAATACCATTCACTGTGCAGAACATGGAAGTGATGCCTGTTTCCAGACTGAACTGTCAAATTGTACCTTTATTGATGAAGATTTGTCTGATGCAGATTTGTTTGAATCTTATTTGTTTGATTGGTCTGATACTGATTGGTCTGATACTGATTGGCCTGGTACTGATTGGCGTGTTACTGATTGGTTTGATACTGATTGACCTGATACTGATTGGCCTGATACTGATTGGCCTGGTACTGATTGGCGTGTTACTGATTGGTTTGATACTGATTGGCCTGATACTGATTGACCTGATACTGATTGTTCTAATTCTGAATTTACTCAGTTTCCATTGACTGACAGATGTCAAACAATGAATTAGATTTTTTACTCTGTATGGAAGAAAACGTCATTAACATGCTATTTTCAGGTGAGGTAATGCCTGCTCTTTACATAATCACCCATTTAAGGCAACTTTTCCGGTCATGTGTTGTATATGTTATACCATATTATTGCAAATCGTTACATTGCAAAGTTATAAAAAAGTGGCGCCAGTGGTCGAGTGGTAGGTCACCTATTTGTAACACCTCAGCCCCTCACCGCATGGGTTCAAAGCCGCGACGGGGCGAGAACTTGTAAGTGGGAAGGTTTTCCAGCTAACCTGTGGTAGATCTGTGGTGCAACCCAGACATCAGTCCAGGCTATTCCTCCACCAATAATGAGATGGACTTCAGCAATATGACCATTATTTTGTTGGTGCTATGTAACAGAAAGAAACAAAAAATATTTTCTTTCAAAAATCCTGGTTACGGCTTAATTGGATAGTGTTGCTTAAGCTTTTTAGAGTAAACTGTTGTTACATGTATTTGATATAATCTGTTGGATATCACCTTTAAGTTTCAATAATATATGTTGATGCTGGGTAATTATTTTAATATGCGTTTTTAATTGTTTTCATACTCCTGTCTTATATGTGAATTATCATGATTTTGTGAATGCTGTTTAGACTATACCCCATCACTGAAAATGTTTGATTCTGCCCAATATGCTTTTAATAGTTTTTTTTAATCTTGGGGAATGTGAAAATTGGCAACAAAACGAAACGGAAAAGTGCCAGATTAGAATACGATTAACTTGAACTTGTTACAATACTATTAATATCAATCATTTATTGTTTTTGTGCTCTATTATATTGTATATTTTTGTTGTATTTATTTCAAAGCTCATGGTCGTAGACTGAAGTTGCATACATTTAGATATAGGATTTATTGTGAATGTGGATATTTTACAAAATCTATGAACAGATTAATGAGAAATGCATTTCCTTACCAGACTTTCGACAGATTGTTTAAAACCAAGGCAAATTTTGTTTTATATATAGGTCTTTTTCATGGTAGCAGGACACGTAATTCATAGCTCAGCTGGATTACATGTAAAGTGTCATTTATTATACCTGTTAAACTTGTTTCTACATATAAATAGTTTGATGTTTCTTCTAACATAACTTATTTTAAAGTGATTTTGTCACTGTTTAGTACCTGTCACAATGATAGTTTCACACTTTATTTTAATCATTATCAATGCACTAATTGTTCTGTTATGGTAGTGCGATGCAATAAAGAACAACAAAATACACGTGTTCTGTAAATGACTGATATATACAGTTAGGGTAGGTTGCTGAATGAGCATATACTACTATATATCCCCTGCCGTCAATCTGTAATATAAACACTTATTTTTCTGTTATGTGGGCACTCATTGTTCATATAATAGATTGTTTGTTCCAGAATCACTCTAGGTAGTTTAAAAGTATTGCAATGCTTTTAATTCTCCCGAAATATAGAAAAAATACACTCTTTTGAAGGACATGCTGTTTAAAGTTACTCTAGTGACCAAAGTTATTCTGATAATATTTTATTAACCAGGTTTTTGTAGGAAAATCCTGGTTATTAGATTGGGGTATGCCGTTGGGCGGTCGGACGTAACTTTTCATTAAGTCTTTTGTGAAAGTTGTCTTTTATCTCAGTAACCGTTCAATGTAGAGCTTTGAAACTTAACATAGTGGTCTGACATGACAGAAGAAATTATCAGGACAAGGTTCATAACCCCTGTCTCTAGTTTGCTAAAGTTATGTCCCTTTTTCACTTTTATACCTCACCTGAGCACAGCGTGCTCAAGGAGAGCTTTCGTGATACCGCTTCGTCCAGCGTCCGTCGTCAGTCGTTCGTCGTCCGTTGTCAGCATATTAGCTTGTTAACACTTAAGGGCACAGTTTTTAAGCAAACTTGGTCAGAATGTTTGTCTGCATGAAATCTTTGACTTGGATGAGTTCCTTATTGGGTCACCTGGGGTCAAAAAATAGGTCACTAGGTCAAATCTTAGAAAAAGTTTTGAACAAACTAGAGGCCATATTTATAGGCCAATCTTCATTAAACATCGTCAGAACGTTTGTCTACATGAAATCTTGGATGAATTTGTTAATGGGTCACGTGGGGTCAAAAATAGGTCACTAAGTCAAATTTTAGAAATAGGTTGTGAACACACTTATGACCACATTTATAGCCCAATTTTCACCAAACTTGATCAGAATGTTTGTCTGCATGAAATCTTGAAAGAATTTGTAACTGGGTCACATGGGGTCAAAAAGTAGGTCACTAGGTCAAATGTCAGAAAAAGCTTGTGAACACATTAGAGACCACATTATTGGACCAATCTTCACCGGACTTAGTCAGAATGTTTGTCTGCTTGAAATCTTGGATAAGTTTGTACATGTAGCTGGTTCACTTCGGGTCAAAAAGTAGGTCACTAGGTAAAATCTTAGAAAAAGCTTGTGAACACACTAGAGACCCCATTTGTAGCCGAATCTTCACCAAATTGGTCAGAATGTTTGCATAAAATCTTTGACGTGTTTGTAACTGGGCTACGTGGGGTCAAATTGGTCACTAGGTCAAATCTTATAAAAGCTTGTGAACACACTAGATGACATATTTATAGGCCAAACTTCATAAAACTTGGTCAGAATGTTTGTCTGCATGAAAGGTAGGTCAAAAGGTAGGTCGCTAGGTCACATTTTTGAAAAACCTTGTGAAAACACTTAATGGGCCACATTGATGGCCCAATCTTTACCAAACTTGGCCAACATGTTTGCCAGTATGAAATCTTATGTTTTGAAGTGAGTCATGTAGATTCAGTAGGCTACTTGGTAAAATTCTAAAAAATGTTATCAGCCTAGTGGCCACACTAACGGTCCAATCTTCACCAAAGATTTCTAAAGTAAATAACTCTTAATTACTTGATGCCAGATTTGAGCCTACTAAAAGCCTGTGTCATCGGCTGAGCGATTTAGGGACATCATGGCCCTCTAGTTTCATTAAGTTTTTGTGAAAGTTGTCTTTTTTCGCAGTAACCTTTCAATGTTGAACTTAGATACTTAACACAATTGTCTGACAATACAGTAGCAATTATCAGGCTAAGTTTCATTACTCTTGACTGTATTTTGTCATAGTTACGCCCTTTTTTGACTAAGCATTTTCATTATGCTTTTTATACTTATCTTTTTGTCAGTAACCATTCATAAAAGAGCTTTGAAACTCAACATATCTTCGCACAAGTGTTGATTTAATATGAGGGAGTGTCTTGTCTAAGAACCCTGGCCCTATCTCAAAGGTCATGGTCACACCTACAGTATAAAGTATTAAAAATGCCAAAATGTAGCTTCAAGATTTTAGTTCAGTACTTAAAAAAGGTACTTCAGCTAAGATGCATGAAAGAATGTTACCCTCAATGAAACAGAGTTTTGCATCCAAGATCCATGGTACTACCCCAACTGTCAAGATCAAAGGTCAAATTTATAGTTTCTGGAGCGTAGCTTTGCATCTTATGAAGCGATTTCACGCAGAATTGTTAATCTAAACGTACAATGAAACCCTAGTTTCGTCGCGTGGCGACGTTTGTTTTTCATTGTGGTTTAAAAACTGCAAATTTGTTAAACAGTGACCATATCGCTTTAAATTACAATTAACTGATTTAAATTTAAGAAATACATTAACCATAATTATGCCATATTGATTGTTAAGTGATAAAAAAATCTTAGTTCAGTTACACGCAAAGGTAAAAAGACAGTGGTAGAGACTCTAGAGATTAAACACTGTTTGTAAAATGATACATTGGTACTCAACAGGCTAAGAGCAGTTTATTCCTTGATATTCCCAGAAACGTTTTTTCCCTGTTCATTCATTTCTGTTATTAAAACATTTTTAGGGGGTTTGTTTAGAAATATAATATATGTCAGCGACAAATTATGTTCACAATAACGACAGCCAGATATTTTGGTCAATAAAGACACTAGGCAAAGGTGTTCGTATAACCACCGACGCGTTACGTGTCAGCTGGAAGTCCTTTGCTGTGAATTGCTCTCGAACTCATGCAGTGACAGCATTTACCAGTCGGCGACTATACCATGGCTGTACCAAGAAAACATTAACTATAGGTACAATTGTGCTTCTAGCATTTTTTTTTTATCAGTCAATGTTGTATTAAACTGACTTTAATAATGTTTTCACTAATATATATTGTTTAAATATATGTTTCCATTGGATTTTGTTTGTTCCAGCTGCAGATAGTTTTGTGATCAGTACTTTTTTATGTTGAAAAATTGTTAAACATTTTGTCATTCTATGTAGCTTTGTTTTTCTTTTTTGATTGCAGTTGGTTAAATTTGCAGTTTTTTAATTTTGTAATTTGCCATGGTGTTCAATTTTATTGTAAGCTCAGCAGCCCATTGCTTTTTCATACTCTTTATCCTGTGTTGTAGGTTTTGTATATAGTCAGTCATTCACTGGGCACATAGGGGTTCTATGTGGTCTAAATACTATGATACATTAATGGATAGTCTCCCCTTCTTTATCTCTGAATGCAAGTATGTTCTTTTATTTGGATTTCACGGTGTTTATGTTTGTACTCTTTAGAGTGTATGTTGACTTTTAAGCTTGCATTGTTATACTGGCATCAATCATCCTTGAAGCCCATGTCCTCAGGCTAGCGATTTAATGCTATCATGGCCTCTTGTTCAATAATTCCACCAATTAAATGCTAATTTCAATTAAAATGTTAAGGGTTTTTTAAATATTTTAATATAATTTTCTTTTTATGTAAATTTCTACTCTTGTACATATTTATTTGATTTATTTCTTCATTATTTTCATTTGATCTATGGATGATATTTTCTGTGATTTTTTTCCTTACATGTAGAAACATGTATTATTTTAGGTTAATTAAAATAGATGATTCTTTGTAAATAAATTATTACCTGTTCTGTGCACATGTCTTCTGTTTTTTGTTGGTGTGGTATTTTTTCATTTAGATTTAGTAATATGGTTTCAAGGTCATTATAGCTCAATTTTATTAGATTTTATTAACGAGGTTTAATTAAATGTCCATTTATCATTGTTTTTGTTAGCATATTTTTTGTTGTTGATTAATATAAATATTTTGATTATTTTTTAATTTCATATTTGACTTCATTTTTAATTTCATTTTTTATTACCCGTGTCCTTGTTCTTAAAACATATTGCTAATTACATTGCTTGTATATTATTTTGTATCATTTATTTATTGTTAATTGGTATTTATCATCTTAAAAGTGATGGCATATTTTTTCACTTACAAACATAATGCAGAAGTCTTGTATATTGCTTTATTTCATTCAAATCTTAAAATTGGTAATAACAAAACAAGTCAGACTTTGTGTAAATTTTGAATTTAACTAGTTATAAATGTGGAGTAATTCCAAAGGAAAAGTATAGATCCAAATCAAACAGTTCCCAATGGAACACATTGGATCAGTGTCTACATTTATTTATCTTAGGAGTGCACTATGTGCTCTTGCAAATTTATTAATAAATTTGTGTTTAAAGTGTGTTATAAAAGGCGATAAAATGTGTTGTGTTATCCGCTGCAATGTCATATTGTATGTTCTGTTTTATTGAATGTTTGCCTGTAATGTTTATTTGTATGTTTGGCTGTAATGTTTTTTTTACATGGCTGGCTGTAATGTTTTTAGCTCACCTTAGCACAACGTGCTTAAGGTGAGCTTTTCTGATACCTGTTCGTTCATCGTGTGGCGTCAACATTGTATCTTGTAAACACGCTAGAGGCCACATTTTTATCCATTCTTATCAAACCTGGTCAAAATGTTTGTCTGCATAATGTATTAGATGAGTGCATTATTGAATCACATGGTGTCAGAAATAAGGACAAAAGGTCAAATTTTAGGAAAATATTGTGAACACACTAGAGACCACATTTAAAGCCTAATTTTTACCAAACGTTGCTGGAATGTGTGTCTGCATGAAACCTTGAATTAGTTCGTTGTTGGGACAACTGGGTCAAAAAGTGGGTCACTAGGACAAATATTAGAAAAACTTGTTAACACATTAGAGGCGACATTTTTGGCCCAATCTTTGCCAAACTTGATCAGAATTTTGTCTGCAATAAATCTTGGCTAAGTTCGTAAGTAGGTCACAAGGGGTCAAAAGTAGGTCACTAGGTCGAATCTTACAAAAGTCTTGTGAGCATGCTAACGGCCACATTTATGTAATCTTCATCAAACTTGGCAAGAACTTTTGACTACTATAAATCTTTGATGGACTTTGATCTGGGTCTTGTTGGGTAAAAAGAAAGTCACTAGGTCAAATCCTGACCACACCAGAGGCCATACTTATGGCCCAATCTGTATCATAGATTTCAAAAGTAAATAACTCTTAATTATTTTACGCCAAATATTAGCCTACTGAAAGCCCATGTCAGGTGAGCGATTAAATGCCATCATGGTCTCTTGTTCACTAATTCCACCAATTAGATACTTGCTTCAATTGAAATGTGTTTTTTTTAATATTTGGATATAATATTCTTTTTATTAAATTTCCACTCTTGTACATATTTATTTGATTTATTTCTTCATTATATCTTTTGATTTATGGATAATATTTTCTGAACCTGAAAAAGAACGTGTATTGTTCAGAATAGATGATTCTTTGTCAAATAAATTATTACCTGTTCTTTGCACATGGATTCCATTTTGTTGGTGTTGTATTTTTTTCCATTTAGATTTTGTAATATGGTTTCAATTTCATTACAGCTCAATTTTATTGGATTTTATTAACTATGTTAAATTAAATTTCCGTTTATCATTGCTTTTGTTTGCATATTTTTTTGTATTTGATTAATAATAATATTTTGATTATTCTTTTTTTATTTTATATTTGACTTCATTTTTAATTTCATTTTTTATTATCCATGTTCTTGATCCTAAAACATATTGCTGATTACATTGCTTGTGTATTGTTTTGTACCCTTTATTTATTATTCATTTTTAATTATAATTTTAAAAGTGATGGCACCTTTTTTCATCACTTACAAACATTATGCAGAAGCCTTGTAAATTGCTTTATTTCATTGAAATAATCATATTGTTAATAACAAAACCAGTTATGACTTTGTGTAAATTTTGAATTTAACTAGTTATAAATGTAAAGTAATTCCAAAGAAAAAATATAGATCCAAATCAAACAGTTCCGTAGGAACCCATTGGATCAGAGTCTACATTTTTATTATTTGGGTTGCAATATGTGCTCTTGCAAATTTATTAATAAATTTGTGTTTAAAGTGTGTTATAGAAGGTGATAGAATGTGTTGTGTTATCCGCTGCAATGCAATATTATATGTTATGTTTTATTGATTGTTTGGCTGTAATGTTTTATTGTATGTTTGGCTGTATTGTTTCATTGTATGACTAGCTGTAATGTTTTTAGCTCACCTGAGCACAACGTGCTCAAGGTGAGCTTTTCTGATACCCATTCGGACGTCATCCGGCGTCAACATTTTAGCTTGTAAACACGCAAGAGGCCACGGTTTTTATCCAATCTTCATTAAATTTGGTCAGAATGCATGTCCGCATGAAATCATGAGTGAGTTTGTAACTGGGTTACGTGAGGTCAAAAAGTAAAATCTTAGAAAAAGCTTGTAAGCACACTAGAGGCCACATTTATGGTCGAATCTTCGTCAAACTTAGTCAGAATATGTATCTGCATGAAGTCTGGGACGAGTTCTTTATTGGGTCACGTCGGGACAAAAAAATAGGTCACCAGGTCAAATCTTAGAAAAAGTTTGTGAACACACTAGAGACCCCATTTATGGCTCAATCTTCTCTAAACATGGCCAGCATGTTTGCCTGCAATAAATCTTTGGTGATTTGGTAACAAGGTCATATAGGGTCAACAACTAGGACAGTAGGTCAAATTTTAGAAAAAAAAAATTGTGAAACACTTAGAGTCCACATTGATAGCCCAATCTTCACGAAACTTTACAAGAACGCTTGCCAGTATGAATCTTACATCGTACATATGGTTTGAAGTGAGTCATGTGGATTCAGAAGACTACTGAGTAAAATTCTAGAAAACGTCCGATCTTAACAAAAGATTTCTTAAGTAAATAACTCTTAATAACTTGACGCCAGATATAAGCCTACTAAAAGCCTGTGTCCTCAGGTGAGCGATTAAGGGCCATCATGGACCTCTTGTTTGTATGACTAGCTGTAAAGTTTTATTGTATGACTGGCTGTAATGTTTAATTGTTTGACCAGATATAGGATACTTGCCTATGATTGACTATAATGTGATTTTGTATGGCCTGCTATAATGTGATTGTATATATGGTAGAAGCTGAATGAGCAAAGAAATTATTGAAAATATTTTGTGCATTTTTGTTAAGTATATATACGAATATATACGGTTTTCATGTATTGCAAATTATACATGAGGAAATGTTTATGATAAGAAACATAGCATTTCTCTTATGTTATATTTTGTGTAATTATGATGTTTTTCATCAAGTATGACTTAAGTATCTTTAAGTATGCACTTGTTATATGCATGAGGATTGCAGTATAATGAGGGATGAATATTTCATTATACTGTATATCTTATGCTTTGTAATATGTTTATTAAGTACTATTTTAATATGTTTGTATGCGGAGATTATGGAAATAGTGAAAATTGAGATTAAGGCATTGGAACGGAAAAATGTCTCCTTTAATAACGTAACGAGATAAAGGTGGAAGGCTATTATAGTAAAATCGCGGTGGGGAGGGTGATAAACATATTACGTGTACTCGGTGTTGCACTCGATACAAATGGGTTTATTGCTTTGTCATTAGTTAGCAGGTATAGCCTAAAGACTTTCTCACGGCCCCCACCATGAGACCACTTGAGTCCATAGCTGTGTTCAACCGGTTGTTAGACCAGTTAAGTACTGAGTGAGGTGCCATATGCCGATATTGCAATTTTCAGTTCCTTTAAAATTTAAGGTCTGCCGATTTTGTCCTATGTTAATTATAATGGACCATATTCATGATATTGAGCGGCCGATACAAAACAAGCATGGGAAGTTATTTAATCTTAGACATCTTAGACAAACATGGGTAGAAAGAACTTTTAGGCAAAAGTTTATTCATTAACCCAGGTTTTTCCATAAAAAACAAGGTAATGAGTGCGAAAAACTAGCTGCTTGCAATTTTTAGTTCGGGTTGAGCTGTTGTGATCGACCGGCGCCACGCGTCCGTCAACATTTTTAAGACATCTCCGAAACCGCCAATCAAAAATGTGACGAAAACTTTCTCAGAAATTTAGGAAGACAAGAGGAACTAAAAGAATTTTGATCCGTCAGAAAACATGTCCGCCAGGATCGTGGCCATTTTCCATATATGACTATACATGTCTAGGAAAAGTAAGATAATCTTCTTGTCAGAAACCACAATAGCTAGAGCATTAATATTTAGTACACATGTTTTTTGGGTGGCCCTGAATCAAGTTTTGCTTTACAAAAGAATTTTTATCTGTCGAATCGAAAAACATGGCCGCCAGCGGCGTGGCCATTTTTCATATATGGCAGTAGGAAAACTTTGAACACCTGATTAGCAGAAAATATAAGAGCTAGAGCCTTGATATTTCGTATACGTGTTTCCAGGGTGCCCTGTATTAAAATTGTTGTAATCATTTTCATCAATTAAAAAGACCGTTGCCATATCGTAAAAAAATTCTTAATATGGCTATATAGTAAAAGTTTTGTGAGAAATCCCAAGAACTATCATTTGATATTTAGTATGCATGTTACTTCATTGGAATTGTATTAAGATTATTTAATGAATTTTGATCCGTTAAACAGTGTCCGCCAGGTACGTGGTCATTTTCTTCATATGGTTATACAGGAAAACTTTGAAAATGTTTTTCTTAGAAACCATGTGAGCTAGAGCTTATTTTTTTGTATTTATTTTTTGCGGGGTGGCCCTGGATAAAAATCCATCAATTCATTTGATCCGTTAAAATGGCTGCCAAGGGCGTGGCCATTTTCCCTTTATGGCTTTGTAGGAAAGCTTTGTATATCTTCTTGTCAGATACAACAATATATAGAGCTGTGATATTTAGTATACATATTCCTTTGGTGGCCCTGTAACGAGAGCTTAATGTCTAGCGCACTCGGGTGAGTGATATACGGTCATCATGGCTTATTTTGTTTACCTCATTTTCCCCATATAATTTTACGACATACTAAGAACCTAATGAAAAGGTCAAAATGTGTAAGCATATCGCAATCAGACTGTCTTATCGTGTTTGTATGCTTGAAACAAAGGAAGAAACACTTGAGAAAGACGTTAAGACAGAGTTGGGTTTACAAGGCCTTCTAACACTTAGATTTGGTGTTGTTTTTTTGCACACTCTAGATTATTTACACTCTATTACTCAAGGCTGCAGCATGAATATGGTCCTTTAAAAGTTTTGTAAAATTGACATTTATGATTGTTTAAATGCATCATAAATGCTGTGTTTAACAACTGTTACATGACTAAATTGTTCGGATAAAAATAGTTGTTAAACACAATTTTCACGTAAAATTACAAGATGCTTGTGATTTTATAAGAAATATTTTGGAAATTTCAGATATAATAATATAATAAAAATAAATTATTTGCTTCTTGTTGTCTTTTTATTGCTGCTGTTGTACATACACCTTTACATAATAGGAATCATTATTTGAAGAACAGCAATATACACTCAACAACTTTTTTAAGTGGCGACTCTAATTTCTTTAACAACCTATTTGCATTATTTTCTTGTAAAAATAATCCATTAAAATTTGCGAAACAAAAGGAGTCCATTTTTGGACAGATATGAAGATACCCTCGATGTAACAAGTCAAAAACAAGAACACAATATCTTGTCTGTTTAACATCTACTGTGATAACTACCCTGCAGCGACACTTGTATTTGATTCCGTTTGTGCAACTGGCACACGTGCAAAAACTCTAAAATCACGGAACGGTCAAGGTTCGACGTTTCTAGTGCAATGCCTTTAATTACAGTGTAAAAACGAACATATGCCGAGAAAATCAACTTATTTAGTCAATGTACTAAACCAGTATTAAAATATTGAAAGTGGCCTCTTAGAAAATTTGAAGAGTGTATGTATTATTACTGATTAACTTTATGCATTCAATGTTGTATTTAAATCTAATCAAACCGGCTACACCAATAATAAATAAATATGTAATAAAACACATTTCCATAGAATATAACGTAAGACCTAAACAAGAAAGATCTTATAAACATGATAAAAATCTGTAAGTTAATGCCTGACCAACGCTGCATATCTTTTTTCGAAAGAAATTGTAAGAAAAAAGACACAAAAATATTATACATTTTACAACATTCGCTCTCTCCATCTGTCACTCATAATGCTCAAGTTCCTCATGTAATCAGCACTTATTTACGAAACAGACAGTGCGGGAATCAATGATCTACATCGTGGTATATAACAGAGATTAAGTTTAAAAGAATGTAGGGTCACGTAATATTGTATGCACTATACACACTAATACTGTACGGAATGGATTTAGAATGAGAGACATTAATGATAGTCTCCCCTGAACAACCCCTTAATGCAAGTAGATCCTTTAATTTGTTTTACTCGGTTTTTATGCTGGTACTCTATAAATATTTAATTGGATTTTGAGCTTTTACTGATAAGAAAAAGAAAAATCGCTGTTTGTAATTACAATATTTACAAAAGAACAGGTGATGAAGTATTAAGAAGTAAGAAGAATTTTTACAAAAAGGACCTACCTACTGTTTGGAATACCTCGGATATTAACAAACAAGGGAAAAACTTTCCATTTCATCAATGTACCCCACTAATAACTGCATAAATATCCCCCGATGACGCTTAACAGGAACACTACGGTATATGATGCTATTTGGAATTTCTACCAATTCGAGTCGCTCTGATTTTTATCCGGACTAGCCTTGCCTCAAAAATTGTAAGTAGCTCAAAAGTGAGACTAGACAGCTACGCCGAAAAAGGTGATCCACTACAAACCAAAGCGTATAATTCAAATCATTTATCAGACTGGAGGAAACAACTGTTTTTTTATTGAGCCACTACAACAGGAAACACAAATGTATTTTTCCATTAAAAATGCAGTTATATATTTCACAAAATGGGAAATTTAGAATGGCAATATTAGGTTTATAAAACGAAATGAATGTAATATTAAAATTAAATACATTTCTTATTCGAAGAACTCGTAACGTGTTCCAGTTAAGCTAATGTTGCAGTTATGTTACAATTCTTAAATCGGAAATATCATGTGATAGTATTGTAAATGGAATAAATGCTAAGCGATCCGATGAAAGCAAAGCTTTGGTTTAGTGGGAATTGGTATTCAAGAAGTCCTTCAGCCAATTAACCAGTTATCTGGAATCAGACTACAGTTATTTGCCCTTGCTTGACCACAACAAGGAAGTGTTTACACGGTAAATAGTGCATGTGTTGAAAGTCTGATATAAATAAGTTGATGAATGAAAGAGATGGCAACATGGACATTTTTTTAACAGAGTGGACCTTAATATGCTGGTAAATGTAAGCATTGATGAAGACTTTATGTCTATTTGTCTATTTTCAGTGATTGTGTACATGGCCAAATTCACGTGGTTCCGGCGGATTACAGCCGAATGGTGCATGGTTGTACTTTGACTGGAAATTATGGGACCGGAAGCAGCATTGACCATCTTGCTGCAGCTAGAATTTCTTCTCTTGGATGATACTAATGACAGCAAGTGACTCTGATTTGATTGGAAAGTTATCAACATGGCCAATGTCCACAATGTCTATATAGAACATATTGTAAAAATAAATGTGGTCTGAGGCCATCTTCTAGAGGCGTTTCCCCAGTTATCCCCTACGCCTGGTGGGGTTTTATCTGCCGCTTATACCTAAACACAACTGGGATGGATTACTGGTCAGTGGAAGATACTGGGGATGGGCGCATACACAACACAATAAACACAATACTCAATAAGAATATTTTACATAATTGTAGCACAGAATGTGCTTTACACAACCGTGTAATTTTTAACATTGTATGAAAAGAAATACTTCTTGAAAGAGTGAAAATAAATGAAATTTGGTGAACAAGTAACATTAATAATATCAAATTTAACGCAATTTGTGGCATTTATTAGCAAACCTAAATAAAATGTTAAAAGATAGTTTCGTCAAATGTTAACAATTGATTATTTGCCATGTACTTAAATACTATTTCTTATTTAATTGTTACTTATTTTCAACTTGTTTCACCTAAAGTTCGTGATTGTAAGAGAGCGTTTCTTCCTTTGACAATTTACAGCTATCAGATTACATTTTAATTAATGAAAATAAAATTGGGATCATCATATTTTATGTACATAAAATAAATAACACTGTTTTATATAATTTCAAAATTAAATGAATAACTTTACACAGTTAGCCGTCTTTGATTAAACATTGCGATTTTCCGAAGTGAGAAAATAACGCTCGTAAACTTCATTTTTGATTGAAATTCTCGACGAATTCCAAAAGTTAGATTTTGTCATCAAAGATTTTTTATCTTTTGATATCTGCAATTATAACATAATAAATGGATCTGACGCAGGTAATTCCATTTCCGATACATATGCTTATAAGTGGGAATGTTAAGGAAAAGCTGTGGTTTAGTTGGAGTTAGCCGAGGCGTTCCGATTGAGACAAAACTGTGGTTTAGTGGGAGTTAGCCGAGGCGTTCCGATTGACACAAAGCTGTGGCTAAGTGGGGGTAAGCCGAGGCGTTCCGATTGAGGCAAAGGTGTGGATTAGTGGGAGTTAGCCGAGGCGTTCCGATTGAGGCAACACTATGGTTTAGTGGGAGTTAGCCGAGGCGTTCCGATTGAGACAAAACTAGGGCTTAGTGGGTGTTAGCCGAGGCGTTCCGATTGAGGCAAAACTGTGGTTTAGTGGGTGTTAGCCGAGGCGTTCCGATTGAGACAAAACTGTGGCTAAGTGGGTGTTAGCCGAGGCGTTCCGATTGAGGCAAAACTGTGGTTTAGTAGGAGTTAGCCGAGGCGTTCCGATAGAGGCAAAGCTTTGGTTAAGTCGGTAACATCCCAGAAGTTCTAGTCCGCAGCTAGGTATGGTTATCGCACCCCACCATCCCCACCTCCCACCCCGCCTTGACTCAGTCATGGGTACTAAAATGTTCGTTAGGGTGTCTAGGAACAGTATCTCCAATATACAAAAAATAAACTAATTTGGGCTACATGAAATTTTGATAGGAGATTATGTTTAGAAATTTGTTTATAACTTTTCCAAGACTGGTGATAGAAGTATAAGACTGGTATTCAATTTAATAAGCACTTATGGATATCTATGAACTTTAATGATAATCTAAAAATATACTTTATTTTTGAAAATGCATAATTTGGCTTGAAGTCTGCCTATAACTAACCATAACATTAAAGAATAAATTTTATATCGTTTCTTAAGTGGGACACCAAACTGCCTGACCACCACCAGTTATAACTCAGTTGTTCATTATTCTTTAAACTGTGATATAAAGTTTCATGTATGCAGCCGATATTGCAGAAGTTTGGCAGAAATGAAGTTGTCTAAATTTGTTTACTTGAATCCTGCCATTTTGTTTGAGATAAAACTGCAAATAAAACTTTAAAATGCAATTGTCACGTTATCTTGATTCGATTTTACAACAATTCTAACATTAAAATTGACATTCAGTTAAGAATTGTTTTCTGATATAATGAATCCCTGTATTCTCATAGTAGAAAACAGTATTAGGCAGCCCAAATATAAGTATTATAATGTTGTTTAAAGAGAATACACCACATTAGATAGAATGTTTTTTTACATATTTAACAGTTTAAGTCCTTACTTTCACATAGAATGGGCATATAGAAGGGAAAATCTGTTGTATTAAAAATATATATGATAAGTCTTCCTGCTGTAGGTAGTACTGAAAAGCTCTGAAAAGGATCTCATCTACTGTACATACTGTACATATGTCGATAGTTTATTTTTTAGTAGATATTTTGTATGTTTATAAGTTCATTGTATCTGTTCTAACTCCCGATGCAGGTGCTTAGTGTTAGTTATTTAATTTTGGCGTTTTGTTTATTTGTTTACACTGTTTGTTTGATAGAAAACAAGGAAGTGCGAGGTTGGAGAGCTCCACAAATCAGGTTTAAGCACCCCAGTCGGTACTTTTGCCCACTGATTATTCCAAGGCGGTAACTGATGTTTTTCTTTTTGTGTGTTATGTCTCGTCTATGTGTATTTGTCACATTTTTATATTTACCCTGTTTGCTTTTGTCTAGATGTAGATTGGATTTAGATATCTGTGAATTTTTTGATAGGGCCTTTTCTTATATACTTATTAAATGTTTCAACTATTTAGTAATGTATGCGACACAGTAAAATAAATGAAAATAGATGTCTTAAAAGAGAATCATACAATCAAGATCAACGTGTGTTAGACTAGTAGGGGTATGGATATAACTTAAGACAGTTGAGTTTATCTGAGTATTGCTTTTAAATAGAAAGAATCTAAGCAACTTTTCGAAAATAAAGTTTATTTTTAGATTCCGATTAAGAGATATTAATGTTCATATTGGCTATTTGCATAATTAATTATTTAAAATTTAAGTTTAGCGACAGTATCCACTTAAGGAACGATACAAAATTATTCTTTAATGTTATGGTTAATTATGGGCAAACCTCTAGCCAAATTATGCATTAACTTTTCGAAAATAAAGTTTATTTTTAAATTCGAATTAAGTTAAATGGATATTCATGTTGTCTAATTTGCATAATTAAAAATAGCCAAGAAGTATTGATACAGTTAGACTAGAACTTAAGATTGATGCAAAGCTGTGGTTAAGTGGGAGTTAGCCTATCTATCATATTGTGGCGAAGTTGTGATTAAGTGGGGATATGCAAGAAGTTCCGATTCAGGCAAAGCCCTGGTTTAGTGGGAATAAGCCACATAATTAAAAAAATAGCCAAGAAGTATTGATACAGTTAGACTAGAACTTAAGATTGAGGCTTAGTTGGTTTAGTGGAAATTAGCGAAAAAGAGCTGACTGAGACAAAGCTTTGGGTAAGTAGGTGTAAGCTGGGGGTTTTCTATTGATGGCAAACTGTGGTTTAGTGGGAATAATCCGAGTTACGATTGAGACAACTTTTTGGGGGATTTAGCCAAATTACTATTGGGGCAAAATTGTGCATTAGTGGGAAATAGCCGAGGTCCGAATGAGGCAAAACTGTGGTTTAGTGGGAATTAGACAAGTTCCGATTGGGGCAAAGCTGTGGTTTAGTGGGAATTAGACAAGTTCCGATTGGGGCAAAGCTGTGGTTTAGTGGGAATTAGACAAGTTCCGACTGGGGCAAAGCTGTGGTTTAGTGGTATTTAGCCGAGTTACGATTGAGACAAAGCTTTTTGGGGGATTTAGCCAAATTACGATTGGGGCAAAATTGTGCATTAGTGGGAAATAGCCGAGGTCCGAATGAGGCAAAACTGTGGTTTAGTGGGAAATAGTCAAGTTCTTATTAAGGTAAAGCTGTTCTTCAGTAGTACTTAGCCGAGTTCTGATTGGGGCAAATCTGTGCTTTAGTGGAATTTAGCCAAGTAACGATTGAGGTAATGTTGTGGTTAAGTGGGAACTAGCTGAGTTCCAATTGATGCAAAGCTGTGATTTACTGAGAATAAGTCGAGTTACGCTTAGGGCAAAGCTGTGGTTAAGTGGGAGTTAGCCGAGTTCCGATTGAGGCAAAGCTGTGCTTAAGTGGGAGTCAGCCGAGTTCCGATCGATGAAAAGCTGTGATTTACTCAGAATAAGCCGAGTTACGCTTTGGGCAAAGCTGTGGTTAAGTGGGAGTTAGCTGAGTTCCGATTGGGGCAAAGCTCTGGTTAAGTGGGAGTTAGCCGAGTTACGCTTGTGGCAAAGCTGTGGTTAAGTGGGAGTTAGCCGAGTTACGCTTGGGGCAAAGCTGTGGTTAAGTGGGAGTTAGCCGAGTTCCGATTTGGTCAAAGTTATAGTTTAGTGGGAGTTAGCCGAGTTACGCTTGGGGCAAAGCTGTGGTTTAGTGGGAGTAAGCCGAGTTTCGATTGATGCAAAGCTGTGGTTTAGTGGGAGTTAGCCGTGTTCCGATTTGGGCAAGGCTGTTGTTTAGTGGGAGTAAGCCGAGTTCCGATTGATGCAGAGCTGTAGTTTAGTAGGAGTAAGCCAAGTTCCGATTGGGGAAAAGCTGTGGTTTAGTGGGAGTTAGCCGAGTTCCTAATGGGGCAAAAGTGTGGTTTAGTGTGAGTAAGCCGAGTTTAGGGAAACAGCCAAAGGAGCTCGATTAGCCAATTACAGGTTTTACCCACTTCTCTGTCTTAAGATCAAACATGCGTAAAATGCCAGAAGAGTCAGTCGTGTATTATTATGTTATATTTGCAATAATGTGGTACCTGATACATTTGTTAAACCTGTTAATGATTGTCTATTGTGATTAAAACTATTTAGCATACCAAAGGTATGGTGTTTAGGAAAGCGGCTATAATAATAGGGGTTTTAGTGAGGGGTTTGTGTTTTAAATGTGATAGGTTTGAATTAGACATTTTTACTTTCTTTGTTACCTTGGAGTTATATTTACCTCAGGTTTATTACTTACAGAAGCACATAATGTATTGGCTAGACACGGCTTAAAAACAGTTTTTGTCCCACAGACATTTCCGTCACCCATTGTCTCTCATAGTGCGATAAACTAAACTTATAAATCCAATATTAAATTATTGTCAATGAATATTGGGCCAATATTGGGCCATAATGAAGCAGTACGAACAGATCGGATACACTTACATGTGTGCAAAAATACTTGGAGTGAAAACAAACCCCAAACACTTTTATATATGGAGAATTAGGTAGTTACCATTTATAAAGAGCAGACGTCTTTTTTATATAATTAACTATTGGTTAGAAATAGCCAGATGTAAAGAAACTACGTGTTAAACTGGTTTATAGTATTCTGTTAAGTGAAATAGAAATTGACCTAGGAATCGTGGGTCAGAAAAGTTAAAACCCTGCTATAATGTCCAGGTTTTGGATATGACTGGTTAACCAAGGTGTAGAAAACGTAAATATGTTTTAAATGTTGTTAAACAAAGAATAAGACTGTTTCGTCAAGGCATGGCATGAAGATTGAAGATGAAGAATCATCAAAGCCACAGGTTATAAAATATTTGCAATGTTTGGCTATAAACAATATATTACTAGTATTTGTGTAACCACATTCAAGTGAGAGATTTAGATTATCTTCTCACAATTTATATCTGTAGAAACAGGAAGATGAAATAACCCAACAAAGTCCTAGTAAGTGAGCGAAAATGACATCATTGTTATAAGCTTGAAGATGAAAAATGTACATTTCCAAATTTTAATTGGAACAGAGCGAATACGATTAAATTCCAAGAAGATTTGTTAAAGAAAATGAAACACATGTGAAAAAGTTTTCAATGTATATTTATAAATCGTCTATGAGACGATCAATGTTATAGAAAAACTGCAGTGAAATCTAAGTACAGTCAAGCTTGTGCCAGCAGTCACGTGTTAAGAGCGGTCACCCTGCTGTAAGCGGTCAGTTTAGGTCCTTCCAAGCAATTTGTTCATTAATTATCCTCTGATCAGCGGTCACATGCCTATTGTGGCCAAACGCCAGAAAGTCCTTGTGGCAAGAGTTTAAACGTTTAAGACAACGTATCCCGGAGAAAAGGGTCAACATGGTTTACCCTGCAAAGATTGTTGTCGACGGCAGGGTGCATGCGAACGCAATTTCCCCTCTGGGACACCTCCATGAAAAACAGTCGGGTACATCAACCAACCGAAACACGAAAACACAAACGTCCCTCGTGCTATTATGTCCAGTGAATCTCACAATATGTCTCGTCATTGAAACTGCAAAGCAAACACAGGCCGACCAACAACCACGTGATACAGTTACTTCACAGTAGGAAGATCGGGCCGCTCGTGCACTCTTGGACCAATCTGTCACTCAGCTTAACAGTAGCGGAATTTCCTGTACCATCTCCCAGTCTGACACTCCGAACGACCATTCTTGTAGAAAATTATGATATCCCTGCAATCCACGTGTCACACGCAGTCAACCTCCATGTCGGCGATACGAAATTAAACACTGGCCAAACGCGTCAAGTGCGGATCTAGCCTTTAGACCTCCATGGGATTCTAATTCCTCTTCTGATCAGCCTGCCGGTCCTCACACTTCACGTCAACCAACTGTATCCCATTAGGAACTGCCGAGGGAACCCTCCAGCACATATCGTCTATCTGAAATTTAAAAAAAACGAACATTATAACTGTTTGCATTCAACGTTAGTAAGCGAAATCCAGATTACCCCGATTTTGTCGATTACTTAAAGAACTTCGATCTCATCTGTTTGTTTGAGACTCACCTTGACCAAAACGATACAGCCGATATTCCTGGTTATTCTTTATATAACAAGCATCGGAATCAATCGTACCGTAGAAAATCTGGGGGCATCGGTATGTATGTCAGCCAAAAGTTTAGCTCATCAGTAGAAATTCCGGAAAATGAACCAGAACTTGTGTTATGGTCTCAACTAAATGTCGCTACTAGCCCTGATCCAGTTATCATTGGTTCAGTTAATATCCTCCATACAGCTTCCGATTCTTGACCGAAGAGCTCTAGAAATTTAAAATGATATTTCTCAGAAATGCAAAATGTATTATCTGGTGTTTATTCTCGGAGACACAAATGGAAGAACTGCCAAGTTGCAAGATTTAGTACCACTAATCACCAATTTAGGCAAACTTTTCGATGTCAGCAATGAATTGTTAGCCCATTTTGATAAACATCTTATTCTTGAAAATCTATCTGTTCCCTTACAAGACAATCTTTAGACACTAGATCTAACGCTAATGGCATGACACTAATAAACATATGTAGAAATGATAATCTTTTCAGGACAGGGACAATGTAGATTTCACATTCAGAGGCACGTCGGTTATTGATTAGGCTCTAGCAAAAGCAGAATGATTCTGTTTAATTAAAGACTTTGAAATTTTCCATAAAGATCAGTTAATGTCAGATGGTCATAACTCAGTTCATTTAAATATTGAAATACCAAGTGCTACTGAACATGAAAAAACTCGAAATTATTTACAAGGCCTTTATGGAATAGCTCCCTATGTGAACAATTTACACAAAACATCACTAGCCAAACATAAAATAGTATAATTACTGACTTGAAAACCCTTCTAAAATTTAACGCACAACAAAAGAAATATCACTTTTCAATGATGCATCATCTACAAAATTTACATCTAACAAAACTAAGACGTTTCATAAGAGACAAAACGATAAACCATGAATTGGACCGAATTGTCGCAAAGAAAAAACACAATAAAATAGAGCAAGATCGAGATTTAAGGAAAATTCCATCATTTAAAAATAAACTAAACCTTTGAAAAGTTAGTAAATCTTATATTAAAACAATGAACTATTATATAGAAAATGAAAGAAAAAGAAAATAAACAAACCTTAGAAAAATAAATAAAAGTAATCCAAAAATACTGGAAAATTATAAATAGCCTTAAAAAATTGTGACTCCAATGATTTCTTAAATAAGAAAGGAAGAAATACAAAAATGTATAAATAGTCTTAAAAACGGAAAAGCCTCTAGCCCATTTGACAATATATTAAATGAGTATGTAAAAGCCTCACAAAATCATTTTTACCTGTATATGCCGCATTGTTTAATGCTGTCCTAAATACCGTGCACATTCCATCATCATGGTGAAAGGGTGCAATCATTCCGATCTATTAAAATAAAGGAAGTCTGACAGAAGCATCTAATTACAGACCAATTACTCTATTAAGTTGCCTTGGGAAAATGTTCACATCCGCTCTTAATTCCAGACTTAATCTCTTTTTAGATAGCAATAACGTATTAAATTAAAATCAAGCTGGTTTTAGAAAACACTACTCCTGGTCAGACCATATTTTTATCCTTCATGCTCTTATAGAAATTCTAAAACGACAAAAGAAAAAGTTATTCTGTTCCTTTATTGACTTCTACCAAACATTTGATACCGTATGGAGAGCTGGGCTATGGCACAAACTTCTAAATCACTACATCAATGGAAACGTTTGCAGTGTAATAAAAAAAACTTATCAAAATATTAAGTCGTGTGTTTCTTTAAACGGCGAATTCTCAGACTTTTTATCAAGCGAAATTGGTATCAGACAGGGCGAGAATCTATCCCCATTTTGTTCTCCTTTTTCTAAATGAAGTTCAAGTTTATTTAAGTGATAATAGTTCGTCTGGTGTAGAACTTTCTAATCCTGAATATTGGCTTAAACTCCTTATCCTGCTGTCCGCTGAAGATACTATTATCTTATCCGACTATGTTATTGATTTACAAAAAAAGCTTGAATTAATTCGCTGTTTATTGTAACGATTGGCACCTTAAGATAAACATTAACAAAACAAAAATCATTGCTTTCGGTGTCAGGCGTACACGTAATCTTTCCTTTACTATAAATGGCAAAAATATTGAAATCGTAAACCAAAATCACTATTTAGGGGTAACTTTTTCTAGCAACGGATCCTTCAGCAAAGCTAGAAAGCACGTTTGCGAACAAGCTAACAAGGCATGTACTCCATGTACTGTATTCAAGAATAAAAATTTTTGACTTACCGATTGATCTAATCTTAAAGCTATTCGACCATACCATCTCTTCAATTCTTCTTTATGGTTCTGAGATATTTGGCTTCGAGGAACTAAAACTTATAGAGAAAATACATTGTTACTTCTTAAGACATATAATTTAGGCCAAAAAGGCAACTCCAACGAATTTTCTTTATGGATAACTGGACAGATACCCCTTATCAATATTGGTGCACACACACATGATCAGTTTCTTTCTGGACAAACAAACGAAAATATAGATTTATGGCCAATGAACACAGTAATTCTAAATGGTTGAGTAAAATTAAAACGATTCTTAGAACAGTTGGCCGACCAGACATCTGGAAAAATCAGTACAACTTTCCACTTATTAATATACACAAACACGCTAAACAGATGCTCATTGATCAATTTAATTCTAAGTCAGTCTAACAAAGGGCTTACCTACCTAAGTTTAAAAACGAGCATAACTATGAGAATTATTTGCACATTTTAAAAAAGAAAGAATCAATCACATTATTTAGGTATAGAACAGCATATTACTCCTTACATGTTGAGACTGGCCGTTACACTGGCATCTCTTTCGAAGACCGAGTTTGTAATCTCTGCCAGTCTGAAGCCATCGACACAGAGTCTCTCTATATTCTAGTATGTCCATTTTTCAATGCAGAGCGAGCTTCTCTTTTGAAAAAAAACTTCCATTTATCAACCAAATTACACCTTTCAGTTATTTATTCTCATCGGCTCGTCAGAAAATTCTTAAAACTGTTTGCACTTTTGTCCAAGATAATGAATATCTACTAGGCTTAACTAGCACTGAATTGTTTTTTCCTTATTTTTTTCTTTTTTTATATAAATAACACCTCTGTCCCTGTCCTGGATTAAAGATGAAAACCCTTTTACAAATTTACAGCGCTTAACTTACCTCTTTGTATTCCAGTTCTGTGTCAAAGATACATATGTTAATTTATCCTCAGATTAATAAGATTGTCGACGTTTTACTTTAAATCATCTTTTAAGTTATTCCCATATCGTTTTATTGGTCTGTGTCATTTAATAATAAATTCAATTGTTGCGCATCTCTCTTATTTACATGTACATTGTACCAGTTCTTTTTTTTATTGCTAGCGTCAAAGTAGATAACCAAACTGTTTGCTTTTTTTGTATTAGTTATATAACATATACTTTAATTTCTATTAATGGTTATTTTTAGACTACTCTTAAATAAGTAACTGTTAAAGTAACTATATAGTAATTATCGATAAATAACGGTATTTCAGAAAGAAACCTAATACTTACCTCATTTATTAAGAAAGTAGCTAACTTTAACATTTTAACATTGTAACTAGAAAAAAAAATCTGACAATTTTCCCTTCTGTTTATAAAAGCATTTTGAACTTTTGATAACACATATTACGAATGTTGTTGTAATGTATTGACTTCGTCATCTTTAATTGAACATTATAAATCAGTACAACATTCATATTACATAGTTTTGTCTTCTATTGTTATGCACACTTATTTATTGTATTTCCCTATATATAAGTAAGCATGTGCAAGGCACACTGAAAGTTTATATCTGATAACTTTACACATGTATTATTTGATTGTTGAATTGTTTGTTTATTTTGCAAACTATTGTAAATCTGTCGCCTCATCTCTTTACCTGAACACACTAGTTCGCCACTACCTTACAAACTATCGCGCCCTATCAACTTCTTATAATAATAACAATTTTGCGCCAGCATTTCATTATGTTGTGTGTTCCCCCAACCTTTCGCCCTTCAGCAAAATATCCTTACACTGTAACTCATTTATGAAAAATGATACCTTCTTGTTAAAGCCGCAACATTGTATTTTGTAAACCTATATAAGTCTACATTACCCCATGTTGTACCTACTGTACCTGGGACGAAATAAAAGAATGTTATGTTCTGTATTGTTCTGACTCCTAATTAACGGTCAATCAGCGCCAATCGTCAGTTGTGATCACACAATAAATGTGTGACCGTTAATCCCCCTGTTCTCCACCCGCTTGTCAATATTATCACACTAACTGTCTCGATCTCCCAGTCAAGATAGATTCCTAAATATAATCCACCTGGCAGTAATTGATGGGCGCGTTTGTTTTTCGTAAATTAACACCACGTACCGAATTTACTTAAACATGTTCATAAAATTGTTTCAGTTTTGGTTATTGTTTATACAAACCTTGTTTAAACGATATTAAACATAATGAAATTTGTCTAATAACATTCTTGCTGTTTTAGTTAAAAAATAGTTAAAACTTGCACCACCCGGAACTAGAATTATCTAAGCATAGGTACACTTTTCAGAAATTTCTGACAATTTTACTAAGAGTTTCGTGCCCTCAGTCTACATTACTTGTGGAACATTTAGAATGGTATGTCTTGTACAGTTAGTGACCCAACTGCTAATTTTGGAGCAATATTTTGTTAAAAATACATGTTTAAAATTGAATAGATATATGGCCTTTGAACAGATGTTATCTTATTATTATCAATTAGATCATTATGTACTGTTGGGCCAGATAACCTTTGTATTCGATTAATTATCTACAATATACTTTATTTAATTTAAATTGCATTTGTTACGAAGATGTACTATGTACAAGTCAAATGCCATGGTCTGTTCTGTTGTTATAATTCGGACCTTTACACACGCGTCAAAAAACAATTCGTTACTGCGTATAAGTTTAAGTCTTACAATATGACGGCATTGTCAGTCTTGAAATAATCAGGTTTTGATGTTTCTTGGTCGGTATATTGTTAGGCAAAATGATCCATTGTTTAACAGGACCTCGACGGCGTCCTTTGATGCTTTGCATCAATGTTCTTTTATATATCTTGTAGCAGCTTTTCTAACGGATGTTGTGCTTCTCATTAATTAGAGTGAATTCTTTGCAAACAATTAATTATTCAACATAAAACAGTTTCAGGATAAAACACACTACATGTATTGATTGCCACGCGTTGCCGTAGAAGTGAAGAGATAACACATGGGTGTCCTAATAGTCAATAAATCATGCCCTGGCGCGGAGATCACTTAAAGAAAACAAAATTGACATCAAGCAACCTTAGGTAAATGGCTTTAAGGCTTAAATTTTTATCTGTAAGTAGCCCTATATTTGTGGCCAATCAGAAGCTATTAAAACATTCAAATTCCTCATCGACTTATTTCGATATAATTCCTTTCTATTTTCAATTTTACAATGAACAAAATAAATCGATCTGTTTTACTAAATGGTTTTATTTTCAACTGCGAATATGCAACAAACCACGCATTCTGGCTTGACTCCTCCCCTTGTGACGACACGTTTGAACACATCAAGATGATTGCCAGTTTGAGTGACAGTTTTATGGGGCGGATTACATGTCATTTTGATAGAACAGGTAGAAGTGAGGCGGGGACTTCCTTAGTCGGATAGAATCAATTAAGACGTTTCCATAAACCATAGAAGGCTGCACTCGCTTCGCTCGTTCCGGCTTCTATTTTCTATAGAAACGTTTTAATAGACTCTATCCTATACATAGAACACGGACACTGGAACAATCACATGCAAAGTAGAAGGATAACAATAGTTCACAAAAATTTGGTATTGTCCTGAGAATATGAACATTTTCTGCGAAATAATTCAGCTTTAGTCAAGTCTTCACTGATGAAAGTGCAACAAAATGAAAAAAAGGATTACAACACACAAAATAACAACTAGTGTTTAAATAATCAATTTTGCTATTTGTTAACGTTGTACAGGTCAAAGCAGAAAACGAGTGAAGATATGTACATGTGGTATTGGGTTATAAAGTAACATTGTATTTAACAAAGCAGAAGTATATATATATATATATATATATATATATATATATATATATATATATATATATATATATATATATATATATATATATATATATATATATATATATATATATATATATATATATATATATATATATATATATATATATATATATATAGTTCTAATTTAAAATTCTTAGTTTCTTTCATTTTGTTAAACAGCTCTGTTTCTAAATGTGTTTTTTTTCAAATATGAATAGACAATTTAACAACCTTCCCAAACAGTGATTATGTCCTATGGTTTAGGTACCGAAGGGTGTGGGCGGCATGCCTGCTAACCAAACAATGTCGTAACATCATCGTAAAGATACCACTGTCTGTGTGCTTAGAGAGGTTAAATAAGAGTGTGTTCTAGAGAGTTACGGACATCCTCTTGGCTAAAGAACGTACCCTGCCTCTCCCTAATCACATGCTTGTCGCCCCAACTTCCTCCTCATTATCGCCTGCTTACCACCTCAACTTCCTCCTCACCGCCTGCTTGCCACCTCACCCTCCTCCTCCTCATCGCTCTGCTTGGCACCTCAACTTCCTCCTCATCGCCTGCTTGGCACTTCAACTTCCTCCTTCTCATTTCCAGCTTTGCACCTCAACTTTCTCCTCGTCGCCTGCTTGCCACCTCAACATCCTCCTCATCGCTCTGCTTGGCACCTCAACTTCCTCCTCCTCATTGCCTGCTTGGCACCTGAACTTCCTCCTCATCGCACTGCTTGGCACCTCAACTTCCTCCTCGTCGCCTGCTTGGCACCTCAACTTCCTCCTCATCGCTCTGCTTGGCACCTCAACTTCCTCCTCATCGCCTGCTTGGCACCTCAACTTCCTCCTCCTCATCGCTCTGCTTGGCACCTCAACTTCCTCCTCATCGCTCTGCTTGGCACCTCAACTTTCTCCTCCTCATTGCCTGCTTGGCACCTCAACTTCCTCCTCATCGCCCTGCTTAGCACCTCAATTTCCTCCTCATCGCTCTGCTTGACACCTCAACTTTTTCCTCGTCGGCTACTTGCCACCTCAACTTCCTCCTCGTCGCATGCT
This sequence comes from Sinonovacula constricta, assembly GCA_007844125.1. Lineage (NCBI taxonomy): Eukaryota > Metazoa > Mollusca > Bivalvia > Cardiida > Solecurtidae > Sinonovacula > Sinonovacula constricta. The sequence goes on from CM017563.1 coordinate 21,884,964, forward strand.
AGCCACCTCACCTTCCTCCTAATCGCTCTGCTTGGCACCTCAACTTTCTTATCATCGCCTGCTTGGCACGTCAACTTTCTCCTCATCGCCTGCTTGCCACCTCAACTTCCTCCTCATCGCCTGCTTGACACCTCAACTTTCTCCTCGTCGCCTGCTTGCCACCTCAACTTCCTCCTCATCGCTCTGCTTGGCACCTCAACGTCCTCCTCCTCATTGCCTGCTTGGCATCTCATCTTCCTCCTCCTTATTGCCTTCTTGGCACCTCAATGTCTTCCTCGTCGCCTGCTTGCCACCTCAACGTCATCCTCGTCGCTTGCTTGCCGCCTTAACTTCCTTCTCATTGCCTGCTTGCCACCTCACATGCCTTTCTCCTCATCGCCTGCTTGGCATCTCAACTTCCTCCTCCTTATTGCCTGCTTGGCACCTCAATGTCTTCCTCGTCGGCTGCTTGCCACCTCAACGTCCTCCTCGTCGCTTGCTTGCCACCTCAACTTCCTTCTCATTGCCTGCTTGCCACCTCACATGCCTCCACCTCATCGCCTGCTTGCCACCTCAACTTCCTCCTCCTTATTGCCTGCTTGCCATCTCAGTGTCTTCCTCGTCGCCTGCTTGCCACCTCAACGTCCTCCTCGTCGCCTGCTTGTCACCTCAACTTCCTTCTCATTGCCTGCTTGCCACCATATCTTCCTCCTCCTCATCGCCTGCTTGTCACCTCAACGTATCCCCCTCATTGCCTGCTCGGCACCTTAATGTCTTCCTCGTCGCCTGCTTGCCACCTCAAAGTCATCCTCGTCGCCTGCTTGCCACCTCAACTTCCTTCTCATTGCCTGCTTGCCACCTCAAATTCCTCCTCATCATCGCCTGCTTGTCACCTCAACATCCTTCTACTCATCGTCTGCTTGCCACCTCAACTTCTTCCTTAAAACCTGCTTTCCACTTCAACTTCCACCTCGTGGTCTGCTTGTCGCCTCAACCTCCTCCTCATTGCCTGTTTGTCACCTCAACTTCCTCATCCTCACTGCCTGCTTGCCGCCACAACTTCCTCATCATCATCGCCTGCTGCCACCTCAATTTCCTCCACATAATTGCCTGCTTGCGATTTCAACTTCCCTCTCCTTATTGCTTGCTTGTCATTACAACTTGATCCTCCTCATCGCCTGCTTGCCATCTCAACTTCCTCTTCCTCATCGCCTGCTTGCCGCCTCGAATTCCTCCTCATAATTGCCTGCTTGCGATCCCAAATTCCTCCTTCTCATTGCCTACTTGCAATTTCAACTTCCACCTCGTCGTCGCCTGCTTGCCATCCCAGCTTCCTCCTTATCGCCTGCTTGCCATCTCAACTTCAACCTCCTCATTGCCTCCTTGCCACCACAACTTCTTATCGCGTGTTTGCACTTCAACTTCATCCACCTCATCGCCTGTTTCCATATCATTTTCTTCCTCCTCATCGCCTGCTTGCTATCTAAACTTCCTCCTACTCATCGCCTGCTTGCTGCCTCGATTTCCTCCTCCTTATCGCCTGCTTGCGATCTCAGCTTCCTCTCCTTATCGCCTGCTTGCCACCTCAAATTCCTCCTCATCATCCTCTGCTTGCTTTCTCAACTTTCTCCTCCTCATTGCCTGCTTGCCACCTCAACTTCCTGCTCATCACACTCTGCTTGCCACCTCAACTTCCTCCTCCTCATCGCCTGCTTGCCACCTCAACGTCCACCTTCTCATCGCCTGCTTGCCACATCAACGTCCTCCTCATTGCCTGCTTGCCATCTCAACTTCATCTTCCTCATCACCTGCTTGCTGCATCAACTTCCTCCTCATCATCGACTGCTTGCCGCCTCGACTTCCTCCTTATTGCCTGCGACGATAATTTATTTGGTCGTTTGGTCCCAATTGTCGGCTGGCTATGGCAATGGACTCATTATCGGAGTTGTCTGGGTTAAAACCCATTACTGATATCAGATTTTAGTCCTTGAGCAAGACTATTTAATACTTTTGCTCCATCTAATGACCACAACAGACTGTAGGGAGTATTCAGTTTTTACCCACCACACTCACCCCAACTCAAGCCGATGGAATTGGGAGGGTGTATATGTTTTGGAGGTGTCATTCTGTCCATCCTTCGATTCGTTCGAATTTCGTTTTCACGCTATTTCTCGGTAACTACTGACTGAATTTTAATGAAACTGTGTGTTAACTTTTATTACCGAAAGGAGATGCGCATACCCTTGGCATGTTCCTGTTGGACACTTCAACACAGGTATGGCTCTTGATTAGTTATGCAGTATATATACAGAGTAACATTTGTTTCCGCGCTATTTCCTGGCAACGGTTTACTGGATTTTAACGAAACTTTATGGGATCCAATAATACCAAAAATGATGTGTATATCATTGGCATGTTCCGGTCTGACAGTTTATTACAGAGTTATGGCCCCTGAATAGTATTTTTGTTTCTGCGCTATTTCTAGGCAACTACAGCAAATATCATCAGCTTTTGCGATTGCACACCATTTTTACCAAGGTGATAACCACAATATTAACAAGTTATTTTTTTTTTAAATATTACTCGGTATTGTGTCTACCGTAGTGTTTGTTGACAGTTTATTTAAATTATATTATTTTTTTAAGTTATATAACCTTTTTTTCAAATTTATAAATTGATTTCGGCTTTGAAAGATACTTGAACAGAAAATAAATAAAATCATATATTCAAAGTGAACACTTGCCTGAAGTCTTACTGCAATTTCTAAACAATCACATTTCTAATAATTTAGTTTGAGACGTTGATGGGTCCGTGTTTATACAGGAAAATGCTGTATCGAGCTGGAAATGTAAAACAAATTAAATTATATTTTCAAACGGCATGGTAACCACATGACATGCAGCTTGCAATCGCCGAATAGTCCCCGGTCAATTGCAAACACTCACCGATCATTTTTGGTAGCAGACTGTCGGCGAGCAGTCACCCAACCTACATTACCCTGCAAGCTTATTGAGACTTGTCACTATCACATAGTTCAGTGTGAACCGACTCGTATCCTGATGATGTATCAATCTCATGTCACTAAAGAAAAAAGCTGTATGGTTAAGGGAGGAGGTGGGTGACACACTACTTTTACGGTCTTTTTGGCGGGTCACATGAGCAGTTTCTTCCTCTTCTTCTTCTTCTTCTTTTTCTTCTTCTTCTTCTTCTTCTTCTTCTTCTTCTTCTCCATCTTCTTCTTCATCTTCTTCTTCTTCTATAATTGAACTAACGTCTTTAAATCAACTGCAAGTGCAAGTAGGAAACTATGTTGATAAAACATAAATTTTATCATAGAATTTTTAAAACGTGTTTAATTACATAAATATTGGTATTCCTGTCAAAATTCCGGCAAAAGGCAAAATTTAAATTTGATTAGCTGTCATAAATACGCTTATTTCAAAAATAAAGAATTACTTTTAAGGCATTGACGGTGTTGTTAGAAGTGATTCAGGCAGTAAATGTAAAACTCGTCGTATTTGCTTCTTGCGTTGTAATTTTGAAATGATGTTATAAAATGCGTCCATACTGGACGCTCACACTCCCCTCACCCACTCAAAAACATAATTAGCATTTAGCTTTTCTATCAACTTTACATACCCTATCAATTCTCTCGCTGTCGGCGGAAGTAAATTTACTTGAACAATTTTGACTGATGCCTTTTAACTGTTACGTGATATCAACCGATGGCTTTCTATAGACCGCATCTTTTATGTTTACACGTACATGTTCCCTGAAACTATGTTCTTGGTTGATCAGACACACTGTATAAAAGAGCAAATCACACGCTCATGCATGACTTTGTTACTTTTATTAAAGTGCATGCAAGGACAGGTATGACTATTATATTAATAAAAGTACATGCAAGGACAGGTATGACTGCAATATTAACAAAGTACATGCAAGGACAGGTATGACTGCAATATTAACAAAGTACATGCAAGGACAGGTATGACTATTATATTAATAAAAGTACATGCAAGGACAGGTATGACTGCAATATTAACAAAGTACATGCAAGGACAGGTATGACTGCAATATTAACAAAGTACATGCAAGGACAGGTATGACTGCAATATTAACAAAGTACATGCAAGGACAGGTATGACTGCAATATTAACAAAGTACATGCAAGGACAGGTATGACTGCAATATTAACAAAGTACATGCAAGGACAGGTATGACTGCAATATTAACAAAGTACATGCAAGGACAGGTATGACTGTTAAAGTAATAAAAGTGACTGTTAAAGTAATAAAAGTACATGCAAGAACAGGTATGGCTGTTAAATTAACAAAGTACATGTAAGGATAGGTATGACTGTTATATTAATAAAGTACATGCAAGGACAGGTATGACTGTTATATTACCAAAGTGCATGCAAGCAGAGGTATGACTGTTATATCAATAAAAGTACATGCAAGGACGTGTATGACTGTTATATAATTAAAAGTACATGCAAGGAAAGGTATGACTGTTTTATTTATAAAAGTACATGCACGGACAGGTATGTCTGTTATATTAAAAAAAGTACATGTAAGGAAAGGTATGACTGTTTTATTAATAAAAGTACATGCAAGGAAAGGTATGACTGTTATATTAATACAAGTACATGCAAGGAAAGTTATGTCTGTTATATTAATAAAAGTACATGCAAGGACAGGTATGACTGTTATATTAATACAAGTACATGCAAGGACAGGTATGGCTGTTATATTAATACAAGTACATGCAAGGAAAGTTATGTCTGTTATATTAATAAAAGTACATGCAAGGACAGGTATGACTGTTATATTAATACAAATACATGCAAGGACAGGTATGGCTGTTATATTAATACAAGTACATGCAAGGAAAGTTATGTCTGTTATATTAATAACAGTACATGCAAGGACAGGTATGTCTGTTATATTAATAAAAGTACATGCAAGGACAGGTATGACTGTTATATTAATAAAAGTACATGCAAGCAAAGGTATGACTGTTATATTAATACAAGTACATGCAAGCAAAGGTATGACTGTTATATTAATACAAGTACATGTAAGCAAAGGTATGACTGTTATATTAATAAATGTACATACAAGGACAGGTATGACTGTCGTATTAATAAAAGTACATGCAAGCAAAGGTATGGCAGTTATATTAATAAAAGTACATGCAAGGACAGTTATGACTGTTATATTAACAAAGTACATGCAAGGATAGGTATGACTGTTATATTAACAAAGTACATGCAAGGACAGGTATAAACTCCATTTACTGGTAACTTCCGTCAGCAATATACCATTTGGAACACCTCCGATAATATTATGAATCATGTCTCGAGTTGATGACAGGAAATCGATTCCTTCTAAAATATACCTGCAGGTACCTATGACGTCACCAGAACAACACATAAAAATGTTTTCGATAACTCTATTGTCCATGCAGTAACATTTGTACATTTTACAAAACATGAAATGCAAATTGATAAATTATTGTTTGTATGATGAAATAGCCCTAAAAACTACACTGTTTTGAAGAACTCTTTTTCAAAAGTAGTGCTTCTAGCGGCGAAGAAAAAGTCGCAATTCTAAAAGAACTATTGCACAAGATACATCCGATGGATGGTCGCACAGAGGACGGAATTACACGAGCAGTTCCGATTGGTAATATATACAGGTACATTACCTGATCTACTGGCACTATTAGGCCTAATGCAACGTAGTCTGTTCTTATTAGATTGGTATACTTTAATTCGATCAACCTCGCAGGAATATAGTAAGGACATTATAGCAACGTTCAGCCATCATGGATGGAGACAGTCATATTTCAACCATTCACAAATGGATCGCATGTCATCAGGACAACATATCTAAATGAAAGTTTTCACCTAAGCTTTGACACGAAGAAACACTTCGATAGGCTAGTAAGTTAGTGTTCGACAACTCCACATGACGACTGGCGCCCTATTTTAACGAAAAAAATTTAGGGGTTTGAACTCGGGGCCTAACATACCTGGAGCCGACACTCTTAAGAATTGCGTTACCAGGTTCTGTTGTGCGTACTATGTTATTGTTCAATTATAAAAGATAAAATTGTAAAATAAAATTGTTTACTTAAATGTCCAAATCATATACAACATGGATATATAGGTAGGTTGGATGACTGTGGGTGTAGGTGGGTTTTTACGTAGGTAGCTGGGTAGGTAGGTAGGCATGTAGACAGAGCGAGACAGACACAGAGAGAGAGAGGAGAGAGAGAGAGAGAGAGAGAGAGAGAGAGAGAGAGAGAGACAGAGACAGACAGAGACAGAGACAGAGAGACACACAGAGATACAGAAACAGAAAAAGACACACAGGGACACACGGAGCTACAGAGACAGAGGGCGAGAGAGACAGAAAGACAGAGAGATATTGAGAGACAGAGACTTAGACAGACAGACACACAGACAGGCATGCATGCAAGCAAACATAAACATGACTTCATTTTACGTTGTGCTTAGTGCTTACTTCGGTTATTTTTTTTCACTTGCTAGTTCACAATCTTAATCAGTTTCTACAATTACCATGCGAGATACAGCTGCATTCTGTAATTAGGTAGGGACCGTTCAAGCTGTCACTTTTTATGCATAAAATAGAAATAATGAAAACCTGTTCACAGCTTTTTAATTGCACTGCATAGGAAACATCTAACTGGATTCACTATTGTCTTCCAAAACTAAGGAATTCCTATAACCATATACTATATCTTTTGTGCATCGAAAATACATTATTGCTACAAGTTCTCTACAGATTGGTGTAAAACAGTTGTATTGGAAATTATAGCTTTATGTGTTTTAAATCGCAAGGACCATTTATATTATCACCATTTATATTATCACCATTTATATTATCAATTATTTTTCATGCGATATGTACAATCCCGCTTATTTGCCGATGTAAGCTCACTTGTTTGTTGTTGTTGTTGTTGTTGTTTGTTGTTTGTTGTTTTGTTACATTGCGCAGACACAATCACAGTGGTGATGTTCATCTAATTATAGGTGCACCATATATGAAGATGCCATTTATATATATATATACCATATATGCGGTACGAGTGTAAAACCACTGTCGCACCGTATGTCTCCCGAAGATCTCCCGAAGTATTTACGCGAACCCACGGGGCGAACATCGTCGGACATCCACGACCGATCCATGCCGTTACTATCCATTCATCGCCCGTGGGATATTTAGTTCACTTTTCGCCGTTTCTGGTAATGATATTTCATTTGTCGCTTTATAGATTTCAGTTCTATGATAAAGCTCGTTCTTTCATTGTTTCGACAGGCTTGTCAAAATGCAATCGGAACTAATCGGGTAATTCCGTCCTCGGGAAAATCATTCCTATGATGTATCTGGTGCAATGATACTTACTGAAATCACGATCGTTTTGTTCGCCTGAAGTTGGAAGAAGAATATGCCTACAATGTAATTCGCACAAAACATAAACAATGCAAATGTTTGAAAGCTGCGTGTCTGCTGCGCTGGGTAAATTAAAATTGGATTATTTAAATTTGAAGCCGCCACAAATTGAAGTTTTACATGCATCGTACTGTAGTGAGCTATACCCGAGCTGCCATCTTTGTTTTGACGTCTTATGTAGTCAGTATTGACTTTTGGCAGTACAAAGTTGAAGTTGAAGTTGAACGTCTGTCTCAAAAGTAGACACATTTAGGGAAATGGCCGAGGTGATCCGACTTCCTACATACATCCGAGAGATGATCCGTGAATTATCCGAAGTGTTCCGATTGGTCAAAATGGCGACGTCATTGTTACACTTCTAGTCTCCACGCTGAGTATGGATTGTGTAAGCATTATTATGACCAAATACTGCTCTATTCAGTTCAATAAGACGACAGAAAACGTACCAATAAACCCATGGTCGACGAATGTAGTAAAATGGAATAGTCGAGCGTGGGTATCAGCCGATGCGCGCGAATGGCTCATCTGTTAATGATAAAATTTGCATAATGACTTTATGGCAAAGAAAAAAAAATGAAAAGTTAAACATTTCCAAAAAAAAGTAAACAAACAGAAGATGACACAATGAACAGACCAAGTCACAATAGATTCCGCAAAAATTTAGAAAGGTCACATGGACATTTGAAGAATGTATGTAAGGCATTCCTTGAACCAAGATCTTCTAGCTATGAACGCCAAAATAAATAAAAGAACATAATTGATCAATTAAAGACGCACACAACAGAATTAGTTTAAGCTCCAATAATGATTGGTTATGAACACACTTACTATATCAACTTTGATACAAAAAGTAGATTAAATGATATACATTATACTTAATTTTTCAATCCCTATTCAAAACCACGGGTGCAGAGTTTGCATTTCTGATTACAAAATATCACACATATGTGGAAACAGTAACTCCGTGCCCGCTGTCAAAGTAAGATAAGATAATAATTTTATCCTGGGATGATGTCATATGAAGACATAATGTTTTGTTTACAATAAGGTCAACTAGATTTAAAAATAAGGATCGAAGTAAAAAACACAAAAAACAATGCCTCAAACAAAATCACATTTCCCACACCACCGACACACACGTTTTAGTCACATATCCCACACCCCGACAAACACCCTTTAATCACATATCCCACACTCCTACAAACACCCTTTAATCACATATCCCACACCACACAGATATAGGGCATCAATGAACAGTATTTTGCGGGACCTTTTCAAGACCTATCAAAACATAAAGGTCTTAAACATTGCTCACTCTTACACGCAAACAAATTACATTTCACCAGTTACAATGGTTCCGTGTTACCTGTTTACCATTCCGACGAACAGCGTATGCGTCTTCATCTGTCTGTATCATGTCGCGCATGCGCATGACACGTACGCCATGTGAAAAATAACCCAATCTATGAGAAAAGAGCCATGTTGCATATGGCGGCCATCTTGATTAAATTTACCTTTCAGTTTTCAATTTCAACAAACATAGAGTATGGGGCACTAATACAAGCATGAAATACAGAGGAAATGACACTTAAAATGTTATAGAAACTGGCAGCCATATTGAAGTATTATGTGCCTTATAGGCGGTATACGCCGGTTTGGACCAAACATTTTTGTGTCAAATAACCAAATAAGTAATTTTTGCCTAAATGAAAAGTCCTGTTAAATGTTGTTCAATGATGTCATAGATATGTGTAAACAGTGAAGTACAAATCCGCAATCGTCATTGCTAATAGGTTTTTAAAATCTGAGCCATTCGGCAGAGAAAGCTATTTTTAAACTTAGAAAACCACGGGACAACTTACTTTTGAGATCACGTTAAGTCGTCATCCGGGTAGTCTGCTCTGACGTCGATGTCTTTTTTTAGCCAAAATCACTATCGTGCTTATTTATAGATCAGGAAGGAATGAACGTGTTGAATGTTTGTTTTTTTTTCGCAATTTGTACTGTCTGACAATATAGGCAGAGTTCAAACTCGTCTTAACTTAGACTAAAGTGTAAGGTTATGCAGAAATAATGCCTAAATTCCCCCAGACAGTGGAAAGAAACACTGTTACAATATTGATATAGGCAAACTGTCGAATACAACCAGTAAGGATTTTTCGAAATCTGTTTTATTCTTAAAAATTGATTATAAATCACGTCTCCAAGTTATGAAGGTGTAATTGTAAGTATGATCCTGAAAAGAGATTACTATTTATTTTGATAAAAAAATCATTCTTCCAAATGTCTCTTAATATCAATGAGTAAATATATTTGTGATTTTAAAGAAATTTCTGCATGAGATTAGAGAAAAGAAGTTGACACATGAATAAGGGGTTAAATACGGTATAAAAGAAGTCAAACGGCGAAAAATAAAAAAATAAAATAATAAAATAAAATAAATGGAAATTGAGGTGTACAACCATGAAACATTTTCATGCAAATGTTACTGCAAAAAGGCATACACGCATCTCGAAATATGCAATTTGTCAATAATGTATCTAGAAAAGGAATGCTTTTGTTTTGTGTGTTTATAATTATGCAATGTAAGTTTTCTTTTAAAACGAGTATCTTTTAAAGCAGAGAGTCCAACAACAATAGAAATACTTGAAAAATCGCTTCATTCTAATTATCTCATTTTTGTTTTTAAGTATTGTTACTATTGATCAATGGCTTCAGCACGTTTTAGGCTTGTTGACAAAAAAGTAAATCGCGCGTGTATGACTATTTAAAAAAAATGAACAAAAATAATATAAAACCATAGAGATATGATGACCCTACATTGCTCACCTGAGTGCTGTAGACATTCATCATTAGTAAGTAATTAATATCTGCATTATTTTAACAAATCGGAAATACAAGCATCACATGGACTGCCGGTTTTAATTTGTTAGCACATGGAAAAATACGGCCATATACGGAAAATGGCAGTCCTTGTCGGTCATTTTTATGAATTAAAATTCTTTGATCAGTCTTGATACAACGCACTCCAAAGAAGACGAATACGTATACCAAATACCAAGGCTCTAGCTCTTGTAGTTTTTAACAAGAAGATTTTCAAAGATTTCCTATAAAGTATATGGAAAATGGCCACGCCCATGGTTGTCATTTTTTTCATTGATCACTATTCTTTGATCAACTTTTCGTTCCCCATGCCTGCTGAAGCTTCTAAGAAAGTGGAAAGTTTGGACCAGCAGTTTTAGAGATGTCGTTTAAAGAAAGTTGACGGACAGGTAACCCTTGACACCGAACGGTGGGCGATGACAAAAGCTCACACTGAGCCAATGTTCAGCTGAGCTAAAATTCGTAAAACCGCCATTCGACCCTTAGCCTTCGAATATGTGCTATTTTTTTTTCAAATAATGATTAGCGGGTATATTATTTTCAAAGTATTATTTTAATCAAGGTCCCAGTTCTTTGTGTTTTGTTTTTAATTATGTTCCCTTACAACCCTTGTACTTAAAGCATTGCTATTCATAATTACCGTCGTATTTTTTCAGCATGCCCTTAAAGCTGACTGACGCTTAAAATATTGATCACCGCTTAATATCAATTAAACGTAATTGACTTCCCATTAATACGTAATATACAATTATTCAATCAAATTACTGGGATGGCATTAAAACTCTCAAAGGATAATTTGAACGACATTTGAAATGTTATTTGTACACATATTTTCAAGCACTCCCAATCGTTACTGATGGTAAATGCGACCAAAAAAGGGAAATAAGGGTGAGTCATACATATATATGGGGATAGCTGTATATTCGGGCTGGTTTTATATGTTGACAATGATAATAGTGTAGTTGTTGGTAATAATGATGATGATGTTGATGATTGGTTGTTCATGCTGTTGCTGATAATGATTTTCGCGTTGTTGGTACTACGCATTCAAGTGTGACGAAAAGATGCCGTGATTGAAAAGGAACAAAATTGCCTGGGTGTATTGATTGGTCGGTTGTCCATGACAACACAGAAGCTGCGAGATTCGCGCGCACCTTGCATCATGCGTCCTGAGGCAGACAGTTGCCGGGCTGCTATCACCAGGGAACCCAGTTCGAGGTAAGGCGACAGACTATCTGTTTTATGTTCTAATCTTAAGGGCGAATTGTAATTTGAGATTATTAGATTTAATGTAGGTCCGAAAATAACGTAAGTGTTCTTTGATATTGTATTCATTTATGATTACATTTGCATTTGTTTTTTCATATTTTTTTTTTACAATCAATCAATTATATATGTAGGGTAATATAAAGCAGACTTATATGTGTATTTTTGTGTTTTTTTATGGCACAAACTGGCATAATATTGCATTTTAATTTTTAATTTGATTAAAGCATAAATAAAAATAATTGCATCTGTTATATATTATTATCTTAATTCTCAACTTTATTTTAAAATTGATTAGAAGAACACACTTATTTTCGATTTTTAGATGCATGAATCCTTTGTTGATCGTAATGTACTAAACTCAGAGTGTCTTCACAAAGACATGAAATAGAAACGGGGACGCCAGTGGCCGAGCGGTTAGAGTCGCTAACTTGAAATTCCTTAGTCCTTCACCGCGTGGGTTCGAGTCCCGGTCGGGGCGAGAACTTTTATGTGGGGAGGTTTTACCAGCTAACCTCTGTGCGCATTTGGTCTTCCTCTGCCAGTAATTAGCTGGGCGTCGCCAATATGACCATAATTGTGTCGGTGCGTTGTAACAAAACAAAACAAAACAAAATAGGAACAGTGCGATGGCAAACACCTCAACCAGTACCAATTATCGAAAGAAAATGTAAACATGGTCATAAAAAAACGACTAATTCCATGTTGTATTAAAATGTTCGTTATATACAGAATTGAGAAACATTTGCATAAAATCATACTTTGGGAGAAATACGAATACCTTTCTAGCCGGGTGATAGGGAGTAAATGTGTAAGCGGTCCGGTTAGCTCAGTCGGAAGAGCATTCGCCCTGTTAGCGAAGAGTCCCGGGTTCGAGTCCCGGACTGGCTGCACATTTTTCTCCCTATGTAACATTGGCGCCGAACGTAAATGGCCCGCGGTCGTTAGGGTACAAGAGCTTGAGAAGTGCTTGCGAATTGTATGTAGAGCATTTGATCTGTAGAAATTCGTGGACGAATTTCAAGTTGCCCGGAGTGTATGTAGCCGGGTGATAGGGGGAAATGTGTAAGCGGTCCGGTTAGCTCAGTCGGAAGAGCATTCGCGCTGTTAGCGAAGAATCTTGGGTTCGAATCCCGGACTGGCTGCACATTTTTCTTACTATGTTTATAGTATTTTAAAGCCTTTGGAGAAAGGACAAGTAACATTAACATTTTCAATAACCTTGCTATGTTCTAATTTTTACAGGTACATGAATTTTGTTGGCATGCCCTAAAATTATATTTTTTCCAGTAGATACATGCGCGTAGCTGACTGTTTGCAGTGTACGCAACTGTGTACACACTGTCCCAAAAGTTTAAAAAACAGAAGGATTAAATCTGCACTAAAATTGTTACCCTAGTAGGGCTAAGGTATATTTTTACTGCGATCAAGAAGTACATAGTACATATGCTTTACATACTTTATAGTGTTGTGATTTATTGGCGACGCGCTGGAGCGCGACGCCTATATTATGGAATGCTCAATGAAATTCGCACATGGGGGAAAGTTTGTTTTGCGGACTTTCTAAATCTGATCAATACGGTCCCTTATTCGGTAAAAGGTGTTGTATTTTATGTTTTTATTTTTATATTTATTTGTGTGTGCGTGTGTGTGTTACTTTAAAAATGACTTTGAAAATAAACAATAAGATACTGAAAAAAAAACATACTAGGTTCGAGAAAAATATTATCTGAACTATACTTATTAGTGTAATGTGAGGCTGCTGCACATGTGTATTTTCTGCTAGTACACTTTAGTTTTATAGTAAATTATTCTAATTTTGCACTTTTTTCTACATATGTAATATCTTTAGAAAACCTATTAAATGGTATCGGTTTTTGCTCTTCATTTGTTTTAAACCATTCTATGGTCTCAGGAAAATAAGTGATACAGGCTTTTTCTAAAAACAATATAGTATACTGAAAACTTCCATATAAAAACCATAACGTTTCAAGTGTCTTTGTAACTAGCTTTCATATTGCTTAAATCTCCTTACATCTTCAACTTCTTGCGTGTCGCCTTTGATGCTTCGCATCAACGACTTTTCTTGTTACATAATTGCGTAAGTGTACATTGTCGATTAGAGTGTTGAGGTTTATTACCAGCTTGCACAAGTGTATATAGCTTAGAGTGTTGATATTTATTACATATTTGCACAAGTGTATATAGCTTAGAGCGTTGATATTTATTACATATTTGCGCAAGTGTATATTGCTTAGAGCGTTGATATTTGTTATATATTTGCACAAGTGTACATTGTATCGGAACTGATCTTCTTTCTGAATACACTTTTTATTGATTCGGAAGAGCATTCCACCACTTCGGGCCTGTAACGGCTATAGATCTGTCAGCCATCCTTGTTCGTGTTCTGGGGATGTTAAGATTAATTTCAACTGTTGACCGTAGTCTGTAACGACCTTGGTTGCGAGTGAACAGTTGTTAGAGATAAATTGGAGCTGTTTTATGTATTACCCTAAACACAATTACTTGTATTTTGAACATAATCCGTTCACGCACTGGAAGCCTATGATGTGATTTTAACATGTCTTTGCTGTTTTGATCAAAAGACGCATTGGTTACAATTCTGGTGGCAAGGTTCTGAACTCTTTGTAGTCTGTCTATCTGTTAGTTTGGAATATCGACTAAAGGTCATTGCACAAATCTAGATGGGAGTGAACAAGGTCATGCACAAGAATCTCCTCTGATCTCCGTGATATGTATTTACGAATGTATTTGAGATTTCTTAATTGTACATGAGCAGTCTGATATTTCTTTCTTATATGATCTTCAAAGCTTAGGGTACTGGTCATGGGTATACCAAGGTCTTTCACATGATCACCTATATCTATCTATATCTCCCACCTATATCTATACTTGATATGTTGATTTTTGATAGTTGTTGTTTAAAAACATATATGATTACTTCTGCTGCTTTTTTAATTGTTCATTTCCAATTTTAAACGCTTCATCCACTCAACAGTCAACTGGTTCAGATTTATTACAGACTGGCACAAGTGTACATAGTCAGTTTATATGGTTCAGATTTATTACAGACTTGCACAAGTGTACATAGTCAGTTTATATGGTTCAGATTTATTACAGACTGGCACAAGTGTACATAGTCAGTTTATATGGTTCAGATTTATTACAGACTGGCACAAGTGTACATAGTCTGTTTATATGGTTCAGATTTATTACAAACTTACACAAGTGTACATAGTCCATTAAAGTGCCGAGATTTATTACAAACTTGCATAAGCATACATAGTCGATTAGAGTGTTCAGATTTATTACAAACTTGCTTTTATAATTGCATACTTACAAACAATTATTTTAAACTTTCAAATTTAAATAAACGTAATATATATCAACATAAAAAGCAAAATTGCAGAGGATGACCATTTATTTATAGACATCACTGAATTTAATCATTGATCTACTTCTACTACTACTACTACTACTACTACTACTACTACTACTACTACTACTACTACTACTACTTCTACTACTAAGAAGAAGAAGAAGAAGAAGAAGAAGAAGAAGGAGAAGGAGAAGGAGAAGTAGAACAGGAAGAACAAGAAGAACAAGAAGAAGAGTAATAATACGGGATTGTTACGGGATTATCGTCTTGGAAAAGGGTGCAAGAATGCGTCTGAAGATTTCGAATTTATTCGTAGGCCAACCGATCAATACGATTCTTGATTTTTATTTCACAATTTTGTAAACTGTTCCGCAGGGAACTGTATTAATTATATTTTTTCCTAAAAAACGCTCACACTCAAATTCGGCAACTTTTTCAAAAGTTAAACATAAACAATTGCTCTCTTTACATATTTGCACACGTTCATGGGCGCAGCCATATTAGAAAAGTAAAGAGCAAATGTTTTTATGTTAACTCTTGAAAAGGCAAATTTGTCGAAAATTGGAATATGCGCGTTTTTGTTGTTGTTGTTATTGGTTTTTGTTTTTGTTGTTGTTTTAAGTATATTATTTCCTCCTGTGTGTCAAAGATAATCCACGTAAAATTATAAACAAAGCTTCTACGGCTTTACCGTTCTTTTTTATTTTTTATAGAAACGTCCTAATAGACTCTATCCTATACATCTAGGCAAACAAAAAGAATTACCTATTTGTGATAGCGACTGAGATAGTACGCTACACTTTTCTAACAGATCTTGGGCATCAATGAATAGCATATCGCAACACCCTTTCAGAGGTTTTTATAACGAAAACAACAACACCAATTTTTGGTCTAAACGGTCGGTTCCACCTACTGAAATAATAACAAAACTGTGTCTATTTTCAGATACTTGCCACAGATTCTCAAATTTATTGGTTGAAAACAAACAGCACTAAGGTAAGATGGCGGTTATATAATCAAAATAATAATATCAATAAAAGATTATTTGATTATTATCCTATAACTTTTGTATTGGAGTGTAGACGTGACCGAGCGGTTAGAGTCGTCGACTCCTCGGTCCCTCACCCCGTGGGTTCGAGCCGCGGTCGGGGCGAAAAGTTTCATGTGTGTGGGTTTTTTCAGTAAACCTGCCGGTTATTCTGCCCAATATTAATGTTGATGTTTTAAATAATACTTGGACACACTTGTCGCAGTTAGTCCCTACAACATAATATTTGTTTCTTTGTTCGCTCTATGTTTTCCAAGGCATGGAGACTGGTCACGAGTGGTAAAGCTCATGCAGTGTCAATCAATCGTGCCTCCGAAATTCAGCTTGCAAGCAACACCGTCCGATTGCAAGATTACGTTTGTTGATCTATTAAAAAATTAATACTTTTGCTTCCCAATGTATCCTGTTCTCTGCATGAACCTTAGGTTTTTAACTTTAGTCTTGTCTTAGGGAAAATAATTATTTACGTGCTCTTAGTGCTGTGACCCATTTACGTAAAGACAAGAGAACATGTTAAACTAGTCGCTGCTAGGCTTCTTTAACAAGCCTAGAATATTGTTCCTCGACAGTGTAGAAAAAAAAATCCAGATTTACAGAGAAAAAAAATGAAAAATGTAATTTCGTTGGTGCATGTCTATCCAAGAATACATGAAACACGACAGAAAGCCCCAATAGTCTTGCTTATTCAAAGTTTCTGAAAGAAACCTAGTCACACTAGCTTGAAGGTGGTATCCTACAGTTTGTCTATATTAACTTCATGTAACAATACCTCACCACTGCTTTGGGGAATTAGGGCATAATTTCTGTATAAACTCATACTTTAGAATAGTAAAGACGGTTTTGCCTACACTGTCACACAGTACAAATCGCGATAAAACAAATTTATAAAAAAGCACGATAGTGATCTCCACTAAAAATAGACACCGACGTCAGAACGGATTACCCGGATGACGATATGACGTGATCTCAAAAGAGAGTTGTCATGTGGTTTTCCAGTTAAAAATACCTATCTCTGCAGCGTGGCTCAGATAGGAAATACCTGTTTACAATAAGGAATGGGGATTTATGTTTCACTGTTCACACTGATGTCGGGCATCAATGAGCAGCATTTTGTCAGATCTTTTCAGGTAACAATGACTTATTTGGTTATTTGAGGAAAAATTTGTTGGTCCAAACTATGCAAGTAGCTATTATGTTACCATTGCCAAACAACATGAAGCATCGTAAATGCATGAACGGAATTGGACTTCGGTATTCTCTTATTCTCTTTTGATCATGTTGGCCATTATCGCAAGTAATTAATGATCGCCTAGGTAGCGTGATGTCGCGCAATTGTCTTGGTACGTGCAGTCTATTTCCTGGCGTCTCTAGTTAGCCCAAACGGTTCAATCCAAGTCCAATCGATACATATCGACATACCAACATTCGTAACGTTTCGGCGGTATCCGGACAAGTCGTAAAAAGGGCAAGGTGTTCCGAGTGACACATCAAACGAAGATGAAGTGAAGGTGTTCGATTGATCAACTGATTCCCGTTTCTTTTATTGACGACGCGCTGAAGCGCGGACAAACTCCCCGCAGTGATTACTTCCCTTGACAGTACAATATCACTGCCACCAGCAAGTTTTTCGCCCAAATACAGGCGGATTGTTTGTTGTTGTTTTTTTTTGTTTTTTTTCTGGACTTATCTCCTTAAAATATAGTTTCTTTCCTTTAAAGATATTAATTTATCATATTAAAAATAAAAAGTAACTTAAAATATGAAAAAATATGAAATTATGAAAGTCAAATTTCACCGTACTGTACATAATACAACGTACTATACATACAGACATTTAACAAATTAGGTCTCTCCTCACCCGTTAAACAACAAATTTTATTTATTAAAATCCCGTCTTTGTAATCAGATACATTAAAATGCCGCTTTTTCTAGTCACATAAAAAACAATTTTGACTCACTTTCTTTCGTGGCGTGTTTATGGAGGCCGCCATGTTTACTTCACGTGATACTCTATCGTCACGTTAATCTTGCTGGGGGCAGAGATTTAAGTAGCAACGCGTGACGTAATCGCTGTGAGGAGATTGAAGCGCGGAGTCTACTGTGATCACGTTTGCTGATTGCCACTGGAAAGTCATGTGACCAGTATGTTTACGATAGGATCTAAGCGGTAATCAGAATACGTTCATTTAGAAATAAATGTAATCTAAAAAAAATGTCTTAAAATGTCACATCAAAAACTGACGTGATTGTCACAATAAAAAACTGTCGTCAGATAAGGATAGTCAAATTTGTTTAATTTCGATTATTTTATTATTATTATTATTCTTTATATTGTGAGTCATTTTAGTTTTGCCATATTTCTTTTACTGGTACACTATATACTTCTGCGTCGTCTTTGATGCTTTGCATCAATGTTTTTCTTGTCCTCATTTTTGGATCAATTGCCTCGTCTCTTCATCTGTGTGTGGTGGTGTAGAGGAGGGGGTGTAGGGAGCAGATACGCGAATCAGATTGTTACGCTCTAACGCATTGTCTAATGATACTTCCTCTGATGTCTCAGAAATCGATGGTTCAGAGAGAATCATTATAAAGAATTCAGAACCTACTGATTGGATGCGTTCAATTGTAACAATTAATTCTTTCAGAGAACCGCATCAGAGAAATATTTCATGAACATGTACTATCAATTATTGACAGAGTATATCCGATAGACATTTAATATTCAAAGCACAATTAACATTAAAATACCATGAAAACAGCTTCCCCCAGCGTCCGTGCTGGAATAGTAAGAACATTACACTCGGAATCAGAGGGGGGTGGTGTCGGATTCAAACCCTATACCTAACACGGGCAAATAGTCCTAGAGCAAGACTACTTAATTGCTACGCCTTGTTCACAAACGTTAAACACAACTGCAAAGCCATCACTAAATCCGCCATCACCAACAACATCATAACCATTGGTCGCTCCGATGTATCTAAAACAGCAACAACCAACAACAACAAAAAAAGACAACAACAACAACAAACAAAACAAACTGCCAGAAAATCACCACAATCTCCATTACCACCCCGACGCATAACTTCGTATAGGATAGAGTCTATTAAAACGTTTCTTTAGAGAATAGAAGCCGAACCGAGCACAACGAGTGCAGGCTTCATTTTCAGCACCGGTCCGAAAAGTGATATGGATATAAGGCCAGCATTTGAAGTAATTTGATTAGCTTATAAGGCAGGGCTGAAAAAATGATATAGATTTCAGCAAGAAGCTCTGGGAAATGGCAGTCATTTTGTTTTAACTTGGTCTGTGTGTAGACGCCAACAGGTTGCATAAATTTATGAATCAAAATATACTCAGTTTTCAAACATTCACGACATGACTTGGTAGTGTTTAACCGAATGTGTTAAATTTACAATTTATAGATTTCACAAAATGTAGTATTTCCAAACAAACTGATAAAATGTACTGTTATTTTTACAGTTGTTCCTTTTTATAATTAAGTATTAAATATGAAATGTTACTATCATGTAGCTTTTTAATACAATTGTCCATAAATAAGTGATTTGATATTGGCCCTGTCATTTGTCCTTTGGTCAGTCGTATTGGCATTCGGCCTTGGGCCAATATGACTGCCCTCGGACAAATAACAGAGCCAATATCAAATCACTTTTTTATTAACATATAATATATGAACATGACCTATGATAGGATATTGAGATGTTTCAACCGGATCCATCAACTTGTCCTCATTAAAGTCAACTTAAAGTAAGTCGCTATTGTTTTGGCCAGCATGCTGGGCAATATCTTACTTTTAATAGTACATTACTTTACGAAGCAAAAATATGGCTTTTTAAGTGGTATAAAGAAGTTTGCCTTTAAAACATGTAACAATATCTTACCACTATACCACTTTTGCATGATCTCTCCATAAACGCGTACGTCCGAGCAAATTACCCGGATGATGATATAATGTTATCTCAAAATTGATTGGTTACGTTTTTTCTTAAATTAAAAAAACGCTTACAAAGCCACGTGACCCAGATAGGAAATACGAATTTGTGATGACGAGGGGGGTGTTTTGTTTCACTTTCCACATTGCTATAGGGCATCAATAAATAGTTTTTTTCCAGAACTTTCCGGGAAACAATAGTTTTTTTGGTTGTTTGAGAAAAAAAACTTTGGATCTATTTGCAGATGCAGTTTATCATCGCCCAATGTCTCGCAATGCTGGCTGTTGGAGCCTTCCTGGCTCAGGCAGGTAAGATATACATATATTGAATTACTTTATAGCTCTGAAATTCTTTAAATAGCATGTTTTTTCCAACAAAAATGTTTAAATAATAGAACTGGTTACATGTTGTCAGAAATAGTCAGAATACGTAAAACTTAATTATTACAAGTGAGATTTATGATAAGTTTTCTCACTCTGACCCTAAGATAAAAAAGGGATTAGCCATAGTATTGATCCGCGTTCAGTCCAGTTATAACCACACTCTCACTGTTTACATAAATTGTTTGTAAGCATATCTTTTATATTTTCTATGTACATGTGTATATGATTTATCGCATGCAAACCTTTGTTGTATTTCGTTGTTTCATAGAATACGGTTTTGTTATATTCAGCGTTTAGTACAGACGTATGTGGTTTGAATATTTTATTACCATCTTCAGAAGTCATAGTTTCAGAATTGGTATCAAAACCTTAAATATCAAGAATTACACAATCTAAAGATATTAGTAATGCAAATTCAAATTAACAAACTGAAGATTACAAGATAACATGTATGCGAATGATCATTAAAAACATATGACTATGCATATATATATATATATATATATATATATATATATATATATAGATATATATATATATATATATATATATATATATATATATATATATATATATATATATATATATATATTATATATATATATATATATGTATATATTATATATATATTATATATATATATATATATATATATATATATATATAATCTATATATATGTTTCTATTTCAAGTGAAGCAAGGATTTTTAGAATTATATATGTGTGTGTGTTTGTGTGTACGTGCGTGCGTGCGTGCGTGCGTGCGTACGTGAGTGTGTGTGTGTATTTGATGGCAAACGGGGACAGTTTTATGAATACACACCTTCCAACAAGGGACACCCACCACACCGAGAACGTCCCCGGTTGTACTGCTGAAATCAGTGCCCAGAGACGTTGAAAGATAACAGATGCGAAATTCGCAGAAATTGCTGCATGTCTCCAATTAACCATATTGGTACGGACCACAATATACACACCGATTTGGACATTATATTTCTCATACACACACTTCCCCGTTTCTCGTTAGTTTATTCTAAAATAAGAATATATGACAAAGACCTATGAGCATTGTAACATATATGAAAGTCCGAAAAGGCACAAGACAAAGTCATTGCACGTGTAAGAAAAAAAAATATGATTCTAAAAGAGCAAACCCAACAGTTACCGCCTTGGAACGATCAGTCGGAAATATGGGCTGACTGGGGTGCTTAAACCGGTTTTGCAGAGCTCTAACCTCGCACTTCCTGATGGGTTTCTCAAATGCAAGCAATGAAAAGAAAACTGATCTATTTGAATACAAGAATGTCCAAGTGCTGATGTTTTCTTTAATAAGTTATGACGAAAGTAGTGACGTCATTGAAAAATAATGACCGTGTTTAGAAAAGAAAGGGGTATTATTTCGATTAGAAAAACTAAACAAAATTTTTTTATTATAAGTGAAATTAACCCTTTGAATCAAGACAAAACATTACCAGAGAAGAATAAATGGTTGTAGCATCCTGTTCATCTAAAGATGGAATTTAGGAACCAAAGTTCAATGTCCATCAAAGGAAATAAACTTAACAATCCTTATAGGGTGAATTAAATGACAACATAGATTACGTGCACGGGCAGATTTTTTACGACCGCCACACTGCACAAGTAACATTGTTGTGATTATGAATAAGAATATATGACAAAGTCCTATGAGCATTTCAAACTGTGAAAAGGCACAGAACAAATGTATTTTACATACAAGCCAAGTGAAAAGTAAGAACAATTTTTTTATATGTCATTTAACTAAAAGAGCAAACCGGACAGTTACCGCCTTGGAAGAGTCAGTCGGCAATATGGGCCGACTGGGGTGCTTAAACCGGTTTTACAGAGCTCTAACCTCGCACTTCCTGATGGGTTTCTCAAATGCAAGCATGTTCTACCACATGGTAATTGTTTGAAAGTCTAATGAAATGTTATAATGGTCCTATAAAAACTTCAGTTTTCCGGTCATATTTGGGACTAATCAAAAGTTTCTATGGATATTGGATCAAAGAATAATGATATTCATAATTTGTCGCATCATCTCTGCTACTTTGCACATACTTTGCTATTAAAACGGTGTTTTAGTTATTGAAGTTGTCTTATGCAAAACGTGTCATTTATATAATCTAAAAAAAAAAGTTAAGTAAATTGGACTAAAGATCAGGCTAATCAAGAAATTAGAGAATATGAGGATTTTGAAGAAGGTCGTTCTTTAATAAACAGATATATATAATCCATAAAGGGCCCTTCATAGATACAAACAATACTTACAATCAGCATAAATGTCTGGTTTGTTATATAATTTGAACTGATATGAAGGTAGATATGAAGTTAAATATGTTTTATTTTCCGCTGATAGTGAGGTAGAACTATAATACGAAAGAAGCTCATAAAACACACGCTTTCGAGTCGTGTTTAATGTTCTGGCTTTGAGGTCTTTTAAAAATGTTTAAACCCTCATAACACGAAACTGTGCTAGCAAATAACATCTTTAAAAATAAAGTTCAAAAGCATCTGTTGAAAAATAAAATATGCTCATATATAGTGTAGTATTACTCGATTACAATCAAAGAATACAATTTAAATGGCAATGTGGAAGTATCCATTATTAGCAGAAACTCAACTTTGCCATTTTCCTTTTTTTCGGATTTAGGAAAAATGCAATTATTATTATAACACCTTTGATACCGTCTAATGTTGTTTCTTTAATTTATTGCTGTATGTTTAGCACCAGTTACAATTGATGGATATAGCATGCTGCATTCATAAAGCTTATGATCAAACTGTTTGCCGTGCTGTGGAACACGACTTTGTTAAATCACGTGTTCAGCATATGTGTTTTTGTATCATGAACGGATTACGATAATCATACAATTAATGATTTATTGCTTATTGAAAGATAAATTATGTATATGTTTATGCGAAAAAAAGATGCAGTAATGTACCATTATTATAATATAAATGAAGAAATATTATACAAATATTTACCATCTGCACAGTTTCAATTATGTGTATGCCGTAAATCTTTACCCTCACATATTCACATAATTAAGCACCGTCACGGTAACCTGTTTTATATGTATGTTTTATAAATTACCTATTACGAGGCAAATTTGACTTACAACTGA
Organism: Sinonovacula constricta; assembly: GCA_007844125.1. Lineage (NCBI taxonomy): Eukaryota > Metazoa > Mollusca > Bivalvia > Cardiida > Solecurtidae > Sinonovacula > Sinonovacula constricta. The sequence continues at coordinate 21,908,502 of CM017563.1, forward strand.
CAAACTGTATACAAAATGGAATTACCGGAGTAATGCAGTTGATGTTGTTGCAGCTTCTGTTACTGTTCCTGATATTGCTGCTGCTCTTGATGTTGATAATGGTCGTGGTTGTGGTGATTTAGGTAGAGAGAGGAGCTGCACCTGCTGCTCTTGCATGTGCCGTTGTTGATGATGATAATGATGTGGTGTTGGCGATTGCGGTTGCACAAAATGCAATATGACAAGAGTAGTAATAGAAGTAGTCTTGACAGCAACAGTAGAGTTGTTGCTGATTTTTCAGAAAGTTTCTGTGAGACAAACATGCACACCGAAGATTATAGGATGGACATAAAGCATGCACAGTTACATAATACCAATTGTCAAAATGACATTTAAGAAATTCCACCACTTAGGCGTGCACATGAAATGAACAAAGCTAGAGAAATAATATCAATGCATCTGTTACACTGTTACTTGGCAGCCACTGTCACGGTCAACATTAGACTCCAAGTAGTAAGACTTATTTTCATGACCCCATGCTAAATCTGGCAGGTGTTTTCAATATAAAATGACAGCTTTAAAATTAAAAAAAGAAATACAGTAAGTGATATATTTAAAAAGTTCTTGCCACCTATCACCACTTTATCAACTAGGTCCTTAAGAAAAGCTGAAAACAGATCGATCATCACCCCCTTTTTTACTATAGTGACACAGAAAATATCCTGTATTAAGCCTACAGACTTAAGGGTTCTTAATATCACATAAATAGGGATTTTCCAAAGGAAATCGCCAATAAAAAGTAACTGCGTAAACAATGAATAAAACAGACAATAAATACATAGTATATGGTATATATAATGCCGACAAGTGCTTTAAAACTGTGTGCCCTAAACGTTAGTAAAGCAAACAAAATTACCATGACTTGCTTTATATTAAAATATTAATCAGTTTAGCACTTTTTTAATTAAGCGAATTATTATACAAATAGTTGAAATGCTGGACTCGAGCGATTTCTATCCTTCCAATGTCACCCTTAATGAGTTCTCGATCTCGGAAATTAACGTATGCTGTGTTATGATAAACACACAATTTAAGAGAACATTGATATACTATTGGATAGGAGTTCACTTGGCCATAAATCGAGTTCAAACGGAATAAGGCTTATAATTATATGTAAATAAATCAATATTCATATTAATTTGCATGATTGGTTACATCAGCAATATTGGAGCGTATAAGTGAGTTCAGAGATATATTAGTTGTATATTAAGTAATTGCATCTCCTGACAGTTTTTAATTCATATCTTCCTTTGAAAATGTCTGAAAGAGAAATCTAATGGCCACAACGTTGTATGCCTTGAACTAAAGGTTATGCAAAACAATCGCAAACATAAAAAAATATTATTCTAATTTGTCTAATAATACATGCAGAAGTCTGAACTGGCTGTTAAATAGTTAAAAATATACACATTCATAGAATAAATGAATGAATACATCTAATATCCAATTAGGAATGCAGTGCTAAGCTTATTGAACACATAAAGCAAGAAACAACAACAACGTCATCATCATCAACATCAACATTAACATAAACATTAGCATTTTCATCAGAAGTTTCATCACTAGCACATTGAACTTTAAAGAAACGGTCGTTAGAATTAAATAAACTGGTTCTCGTATTATTAGCTACTCTCATATGTTGGTTCAATATATCGTTTGCCAAGCTACTACGCGAAGCTATCAGATTTTGTAAATGGTTTTTCCAAATATTAATACGTCCTGAAATATATCAGAACTGTAAAATGGCAATTAACATACAGGTGCTAAACATGGATACTTTATGAAAATCTAGTCAAATGTACTATTTTTTATTTAGACTTGTATGCACATATTTTCCTTATAAAATATCATAATATGTTTACACAAGAGAATGCCGATGAGGAATAACATATTTGCTACAAATTATAAATGACAGAAATGCAGCTATTGTAAAGAATGACACTGGCCTATCAGAAGGCCGAAATGAGAAGATTTTTAATGACACATGCACAGCAATGGCACATGCTGAACTTGTTTAAAACAGTTAGGCTATACATGTTGACCGTCATACATAGTTTTCAAGCATAAACACTATGGCAAAAGGTAAAAGGAGTCTCGTACAATGTACCTTATATTAAGTGTTCACATGGTGGATACACTCGCTTTAAATGTTTCAACAGTTCATTAGCTTGAAAGTTATACTTTTAAACAAGTTCTTAATTTTTATCACATTTATGACATCAAAGTCGTTTTTGTAATGTCCGCCATATTTCATTTGAAATTCATGTCTGCCAATAATGATAGAAATGTGTGGGCAAAACAAATAAAGTGCAGATGGCATGTTCGTTTGCCAGAATGCATAATTGGCTTTAAAACGTATATTCTCTAATGCAAGTCAAATAATTGGCTTTTTTATCAGTCAGTTTAAACATTATTTAGTTTATACAGCATGAACGTATAAGCATTTCTAGCAAAACCTGAGACATAATGACAAGAAAAGGTTTTTAAGCTGTTAAACCTCGTCTAAAAAGTTATTGCTCATGCACGGTGCACCGACGTCTGCAGATGGAAGAATGACATACCTTTCTATGCTCAATGACATGTACATTTTTGATGTACGCTGTGCGCTTAGCGACAGCCAAGCAACATCTGACGGATTATTGCGTTTTTTGATTGTAGTGCCAAGATACTTTGCTTTCAAAACCAATGACATAGACTACTCAATGTTTACTTAATGGATGAATCCATGTATCCTCTCATTGAATCTTCTCAGGTTAATTACCATGAATTTAACTGTCTGGCAGCGACCAGTTTACAGCCTCCATTTGGAGTGGATGTTGTGAATCTGGGATATTGTATTTTTTCAAGAGCCTTAGGCCCAAACATCTGATTCCAGGGCCATTCAGAGCCGACCGTTTAACCGGATCATATACATTGTCGCAGTTGGAGACACGAAAAAAGGAGTCGGGACATGTGTCCCCAAGAATTTTATCATCAGAATAAACCGGGTCCGGCCGGAGCTCAGTGGCTTAAAATTTGTCGTATGCCCGTTTGTGTCTCTAAAAGTTGGGTGTCTCTAAAAGTTGGGGCACTATCGTGGCAATGAATTGTATCTGCAAAATCAATATCTGACAATCTTACGCATGGAAATGGGATAAGCATTCTGTACACAAAGGCAAGTTAGTTAAATTGAAACTTTTGTGAATATTATATGAAAGAACAATACAATCATTAGCTAAAATAAAGACAATTCCATATATAATATAATATAGTATAATATAATATCAAAACTTCTGTAAACTAGATCGTGAGAACATGATTTAGTTCGTCTATTTTTTAAACAGGATATTTGCCTCTTCCGTTATATATTTCAACCAGGTTAAAGCTTCTTCCGGGTACTGTATATATTGTATATATAGGTTTCCGTCAAGACAGGAAAATGAAGGGATAGGTTTGATGCCTTTTCAAAAGCCGGAAGAGTTTTAAATCCGTTTTGTCTATTTTTGTCCTGATTCATAATCATTCTATATTTATGTTATACGATTTATGCGTTTCAACAATTGAAATTATATGTACATTGTTAGTACAGTTTTGTTTTTTCTTTCACTATGACATTTGCTCGTATATTGTTAAACATAGTTTAAAATATCAATGTTCAAGGAAACAACTTTCCCTTTATTGCAACATTTTCTAAGTACATTTATATTGAAACATGATAACAGGCTAATTTCCACTGTAGTTTTTGACGACTGTTGTACATTTATGAAACTTACCACTTTCAGGCGTATAGCTGACTGTACGCAGAATACGTAGCTGCATACACGATGTCCCCAAAAAATGAAAACGCAAAAAGATAAAATCTGCAGTTAATATCTTACTCTAGTAGGGTAAGGTGTAAATTTATTGCGATCAACTTGCAACACGAAAAAAAGAAATGCTAAATTAATCAATTAACTTTCAAAAGGGACAGCGCTTTGCTCTTATAGAAGATCTTCTTAGATAATTCCGTTCTCAGGACGATCGCAACCTGGTGGTATCTGGTGGAGGGATATATACAGAAGTAGAACTTTTCGTTCGTCGATTAATATTTTACTCTTCATGTCTCGTTAGACATACACTGCATTTAACATTAATTTTTTCTGTTAGGAAAACTTCCAAGTCGCTAGGCAGTGTTGCTGCCAAATACAAATTAATGGGGTCATTTGTAAACCACACCATTTGGGGGTCATTCAGACTATCGAAGGGTCATACTATCATTGTATAGATCACATGGTATTTTGAAAAACATATTTAATTAAACTTATTGTATTTATATTTAACGGGCTATATAACTTGCAAGGTGAGTAGAGTAAAGTTTAAAACACACACACGCACACACACACACACACTCACACACACACGCACGCGCACGCACGCACGCACGCACACACACACACACACATTCCATTTGCAATTGTTTTCTATTGTTTCAGTCTGCAAAAAAGCAAAACTGCTATTTTTACAAGCTTTTATGTTTAGAAAAATATTATATGTCAGCATTTTGATTCCAGACTGCAGCTAAATCTTGACTTTGTAAGTTTTTCTTTAAAAGAAATTAAATGTAAATAAAATACACAAATAGTCTTATGCACATGACATTGTGATTTGTCATGCTGTTATTAGTCACAGCATATGTATTGTTACACTGTCAATAAAAAAAGTCGTATGATACCCTCTTAGATCCACTAGGCCAGATACACTTTACTTTCAAGTAGTTTTTAACATCCTCATAATTTCGTCATTTCCGATAAGGAAGTGAGGATAGGTTTGTACATTGTTTACTTTTTTTTTTTCGTTAGTTAAGAATTCGTGGGCTGGCATCGTGTCTTCGATCATTGAAATAAAGTGGTGTAATATACAAAAGAAAAAACAACCATTCATTTATTTTCTTCTTCTTATAATCGTCTGTTAATAAAATTAACGATTGAGTTTAGTACCGCGACAATGTTAAAAGTTAAAAGTGTGGATCAAATTATCCGTTCCATATAGTTGCATTTTGCTTGAAGACACAGTAACATAACAATTGATTTCATAAAAAAACATGTGACTTATTGCTTGCATAAATAATTAGTGTAGACAACAGTTAATTCTGCAACCTAAAATATAACTGAAGGTTATGGCCTCACAGATCGAATATGTAACACGTGTGTGTTGTAATCGACAGTAAAATAAAACCTGTCTTATGTGACATATTCTTCTGCACATCATCATCATGATCATCATCACAAGACGACCATTATGACTATCATTATCAAGATCATCATCAGCAGCGGCTACACAATCACGCCATCATCATTATTATTATCAGCATCATTGTTGTTGCCATCACCATCATTACGACCAGCCTCATGATCATCATAATTATGTTAGTAATATTCTTTGTGGCATAATGACGTCACTGCTTTCGTCATAACTTATCAAAGGAAACGTCAGCGCTTAGACATTTTTATTCAAATAGATTTGTTGCTTACATTTGAGAAACCCCTTAGGAAGTGCGTGGTTATAGTTATCAAAACCGGCGTAAGCATCCCAGTCAGTCCCTTTTGCCGACTGACCGTTCAAAGCCGGTAACTGTTTGGTGTGCTCTTTTGTTAAATGACTTATCACAGATTTGCTATTTCCTTTTATATTTTGCTTGCATATGAATACCTTTGTTCTCTGCATTTTCAAAAGTTGTTTTGTGTTGCAATGCTTATAGGACTTTGTCATATTTTCTTATCATTGATGTGTGATTAATTGAAAATTTCGTTTTTCTTTCAAAACTAATGACTTACGCGATGTATTCTTTGCCAACTTTGTTTTCCTGTGTATACTTATGTGTGTAGCATATTCGTTTTGGTGTGCATATGCAAAATGAAGCCACGTGAATACATTACATTTTATATACTATATTCGTTTGATACACGTGTCATTTTCCTTCGAATACATCACACATATGATATATTCGGTTGTACTTTTAATTCGTATTACATCGTCGATTTGTGACATATACGGCTCAACAGGGCTGTCTTCCCTTTTCATTCAACTTCAAGTGGCTGGACTGTTTTTAATGTTTATAATACAGCTCCTCCTGTTTTATTTGTTCGGATTCTGGGTCGAAAAAAAAGTATGCCTGTGTATTTCTCACATTTGGATCAAACAGTTGACAATGCGAGGGCCTTGGAATATGCACATAGTATTTGGAATTTTATTATAATTTGGAAATATATTTTGAAAAGAAACTATCCGTGAGTGTGATGCATACATGGATCAATGTCGACACTACAGCCAACACTATCCAACACTACATGTATATGTAAAATGACTCATTTGTGATGGTATAACGATGGATACGACATCTGGCTTGACACTTAGAATCTCTTTAGTTTGAAGTGTGTTTTCGACATTTGTTCAACAACATTTTCTTAGGTTAGTTGTTCATTCTTCCGCCACGTCACGAAAGTGGCAAGCATACATTATGCTATGCACAGCATGTTTTTATTTTTTTATTTTGCATAGTCGTTGTAATAAAAAGAGCTAATTGTTGGGAGCTATTTGAAGGGGTTCAAAGTCCCGGACTGCTATGTGAAGGATATATAACAAAGTCGTATGAGCATTGCAACATATAACAAACTTTGAAAAGGCAAAGGTCAATGATATTCTTCACATGCAAGTAAAAGGTAAAAGTAAGAACAAGTCTGTGATGAGTCATTTGACAAAAAGTGCAAACCCAACAGTTGCCGCCTTGGAACGATCAGTCGGCAAAAGGGACCGACTGTGATACTTAAACCGGTTTTACAGAGTTCTAATCTTGCACTTTCTGATAGCGTGTGACTGGGTTTCGGGAACATTACACATGATTGTGTGTCCAGAATTCTATTGTAAAAACTACATCCATTTAAACGATATTAAAGAAAGGGATTTTAGGCAAAACAAAATATATATTATGTCGCCGTCAGTCTGACCCATAAAACTGTGAAGCATTTACACATGCATTGCACTTGCTTATCAATTGATTTTTCTTTTTACTCATTTAATATTTAAATTTTGGCTACTTATACGGTTGTGGCGTAACGGGGTTCCATAGTAGAACGCAACATCATCCCATGATAACGATTTTCTTAGTGAAAGTTACATTTTACAATCTAGCAACAGCGAGTCGTGAATACCACTCCCTAACGCGTCCTAATTGGCTCTCCTCTCCCGAGCTCATCTCAATAACTTCCTTGCTCTTCCCATTCCCATGCACTCCTAATACATATAGTCTAAACTAGTAACTCATCCGAACTGAGCTCGCATATATTTTTCACAATCGTGTCATTTCTACAGTGCACAACTCACGCTACCCGCCTATATTTTTATGTATGCGTCAATAACGGTCCTGAATTGTGCCTCTTTATTGCCATTTTACTAGTTTCCCGTGCGTCACAGTATATTTTCTTGTTTTAATTATTAATCATATCATTCTTTGTCCTACTCTCAGTTAACCTTTTGCGCTTAGCTTAATAAAATGGCACAATATTTTTAACTGAACAATTATTATTAAACTGAAAACAACTAACATATTTACTTGAAAACTAATTAATATGGTAATATTACATTACATGGTCAAGTCTGTATTTTTTACATAAAATCTATGTTGAGACTTAAGGCAGACTATTACCTCAATGTCTGTATTTTAAATGGCATTAAACTTAATGTCGGTATTTAATACGGCATATTAACTCAATTCTTGTAATATTTACATCGGAGTAACTCCATGTTGGCAATTTAGAAGGCCAAATAACTCCATGTCTGTAATCGTCAGTCCGAAGTCGGTAATTTATGTGCATAATAATTCCATTTCGGCAATATCTTTATGTTTAATGGGTTTATCGTCCCACCAACAGTATTTCAGCTGTCTGAAGACGGTGTTCATTTGAAGCAGATTTAGTGCTGCCTTCACTGTGTAAAGCATGCCGTGAACACCTGGCATAATACCACATCCAGTCACAACCTGAAACCGGGCCAACCAGTAGTAGAACTACTCTTATATTTGCTTGAGCGTTAGCAAGGGGGTTATACCCCTACCACTACCATATTTTACGACTTTGGCATGTCGCGGCCCGGGGTCGAACCGGAGCCTCCCTTATCTGTAGCCAACACTCTACCGATTGCGCTACCAGGTCCGGTCATTTTGGCAATATGTATGGCATACAAGTTCGGCAATGTATACTGCCTTACAACTCCATTATTAGATAAAAAACATATTTGCAATGACGATTGTGGCGGTATGGCACAGATAAGTGTATGGCATCAACAGACAGCATTTTGCGAGATCAGTTCAAGTAACAATAGTTTACGTATTAAGATGTTTAATGAAAATATGTTGGTCCAAACTGCCGGATATCACCCTTAAGGCAGAAAATAGTATTTCGACGCTATCACAGAATCAACTTGTTTACATTTTCAATCAGCCTACATTGTATAAACGTGTGTTTGTATGTATACGTTTTACAATACAGTGCATTACAATTGTTAACTTCTTTTCTGCATTCCCACAAAACAATGCAATTCTGTACACATCTTTAACGTTTCTACAAGTTTTTTACTTGTCTTCATAAATTAATTTCCATAGTGCAATGCAAATTTGTACTTTATTGTACGATTCCACCACAAAACAAACACGTACTTGGCTTTGTAAATTTCCAAATGTGATAATGTAAATGTGTTCTTGTTTTGCACGTTTGTAACATAATGCAAATATGTACTTGTTTTGTGCGTTTCCACTTAAATGAAAATGTGAACTTTTTGTACGATTCCACTATAATGCAAATGTGTACTTGTTTTGCACATTCCACCACAATGTAGATGTGTAATTGTTTGTACGTGTCCATCATAATGCAGATATCTATTTGTTTTGTACATTTCCACCATAATGCAGATTTGAACTTGTTTTGCACGTTTCCACCACAATGGACATATGTACTTGTTTTGTATATTTCCACCATATTGCAGATATGTACTTGTTTTGTACGTTTCCACCATAATGCAGGTGTGTACTTGTTTTGCACATTCCGCCACAATGTAGATGTGTAATTGTTTTGTACGTGTCCACCATAATGCAGATATCTACTTGTTTTGTACATTTCCACCATAATGCAGATATGTACTTGTTTTGCACGTTTCCACCACAATGGACATATGTATGTACTTGTTTTGCATATTTCCACCATAATGCAGATATTTCTTATTTTGTACATTTTCACCATAATGCAGATATGTACCTTTTTGTACATTTCCATCATAAAGCAGATAAATACTTGTTTATTACGTTTCCACCATATTGCAGATATGTACTTGTTTTGTACGTTTCCACCATAATGCAGGTGTGTACTTGTTTTGTACGTGTCCACCATAATGCAGATATGTACTTGTTTTGAACATTTCCACCATATTGCAGATATGTACTTGTTTATTACGTTTCCACCATAATGCAGGTGTGTACTTGTTTTGTACGTGTCCACCATAATGCAGATATGTACTTGTTTTGAACATTTCCACCATAATGCAGATATGTACTTGTTTATTACGTTTCCACCATAATGCAGGTGTGTACTTGTTTTGTACGTGTCCACCATAATGCAGATATGTACTTGTTTTGAACATTTCCACCATAATGCAGGTGTGTACTTGTTTTGCACGTGTCCACCACAATGCAGATATGTACTTGTTTTGAACATTTCCACCATAATGCAGATATGTACTTGTTTTGTACATTTCAACCATAATGAAGATATGTACTTGTTTTGTATGTATCCACCATAATGCAGGTGTATACTTGTTTTCTACATTTCCACCATAATGCAGATGTGTACTTGTTTTGTAAGTTTCCACCATAATGGAGGTGTGTACTTGTTTTGTACATTTCCACCATAATGCAGATATGTACTTGTTTTGAACATTTCCACCATAATGCAGGTGTGTACTTGTTTTATACGTTTCCACCATAATGCAGGTGTGTACTTGTTTTATACGTTTCCTTTTTTCAGCAACCCTGAACGGCGCTTGTAGCACAAATGCAGACTGCAGCGTTACCAACTCCTATTGTATGAAGACATACAACCAATGCACCAAGGGGACTTGTGTGTGTTCTAGCTTGTACCAACAAGAGGGCGCCGTGTGCAGTAAGTATAATGATGATGATAATAATAATAATAATAATAATAATAATAATAACGGCGCCTTGTATGTCTTAAATCCGTGCTCTTTCTTGTATCAGTTTCAACCAGCATGTTCAGCGGATTTAGCGGGGTGGGGTCGGACGGTATTTATTAAATATTTCAGTGTGTGTCTCACCTTTATTGCACTAATAGTTAAATTGTCACATATTTGCCCAGTGTTACAGATAAGCACGTATTTACACCTTAAATATATTAGGGGAAAAAAGACTTGAAATTAATCTATTCGTGTAAAACATGTTTTCTATGAAAGTCTGTCAAGCGTATGGAATGCAGGAAATGGCATTATTTGGATTCTTGATGTCAACACTCATCCTGTGTGAGAATGCCCCCAGACCGCTAACCCTGCTCATACCTACGGTTCTTGCTTAAAGGTGGTATCCGACAGTTTGGACCAGATTTCTCTCTCAAAGAACCAAATAAATTATTATTGCCTGAAAAGGTCTCACAAAATGCTGATTATTGATGTCCTTCATCTATGTAAAGTGTGAAGCATAACACATCACGCGTCATTACAAAAAGGTATTTCCTATCTAAGCCATGCTGCACAGTTAGCTATTTTTAAACTAAGAAAACCACGTGACCCGTAACTTTATATCGTCATTCGGGTAATCAGCTCTGACGTCGATGTCTATTTTTAGCAGAAATCACAATCATGCTTATTTATAGTTTTAGAAAGAATAGGCATATGGAGATTGATTAAGTTAACTTATGTCATATAATTTAGACAATGTTCAAAATTATCTTTTGTTAGACTAAGGTTTGAATTTTTGCAGAAATAATGCCCCAATTCCCACAGTCCATGTTTGCGTGTATTTGATGAAGACAAACTGTCGGATTCCACCTTCAATTTTTACCTATCCCCTCATGGCATGAAACAAAAATGTTTATATAAAATATTTTTGTCACATACAAACAGTCTGGACTAATGGAAAAAAAGTTTCTTGTACCTTCTGAAATGCAGGAAATAGCTCTATTTGGGTGCTTCATTTCAAAAGTCTTTTGGACCAGCATGCCCTCAGACTCCTTTAGAGACCCTCTGGTGCTCGCTCAATTTGAAACCCCACCCCAAACGAAAAAATCCTAGATCCGCCCCTGATATTATTTTTGTCTAGATAATAATAGACATAATAATAGATTATCTCCCTTTCCAGAGTTGTTAAAGACCTACGACGCTACGTGCGATGGGACCACAGACACGTGCGCAGGTGGCAGCACGTGCACCGGCTCTCCATTGAAGTGTAAGTGTGCAAGTGGCTTTGAGTGGAACACGCCACTGGCAATGTGTGTCACCACGGGCAAGAAGGCAGTGAGCGAGATGTGCACACAGGAATCCGACTGCTACCAAGAGTCCGGAACTACTAGTAAGTATTAATGACCAGACTTCAATTGTCTACAGGAATACGCTCAAAGAAATTTGGGTACGGATTTCTTCCAAACATTGCTGACAATTAACCGTTTCAGACAGAGACGGGGTGGTTGTGTGTTACATAGTTAGTGTAATTTACATTTTATTTTTAAACGTTTATTTGTAAAATAAAAATAAATCATTACGTGTTAATGATACACGGAACTATTTAACAACGCGGAAGCACTAATCCCCCCGAAACGGCGAGGTGTAAAGGGGTGAATAAAATCGATTGACGTCACCGTCTTTGTATAGAATGAGCTAGAGGTTGTAAATTATTTTGTTAACTTTGAATTTGTAAAAGCATAAAGGGCATAAGAGGCCATGTGTTCCATCGTACCAATTTCGTCAACTCCGGTTTAGTGACATGTGCAAAAGCGTTGAAATGATCATTGATATGGACTACTTTCAATATATAAAGCTCCATGTTAATTACATACGGAATTGCAGTTGTAGAGAGTTGAACAATAAATAACATTATGTTTTCAGTGGTGGAGTGTACCATAAAATATATGAAAAAGTTGTGAACACACATAACATTATTTAGACCTCAGAAAATGTTTAATTTCAGTATGTATGGTCATACAACACATAATTAGACCATTTTGATTAACATTGAGAGAATATTTACAAAGCACATTATTTTATTTATATACTATGATATAACGATATTTGTAAACTATGTTTTGCAATGCTTACATGTAAACACATAACATAGGTCCAGTGAAAGAGTGGACACACTTTGAATTATATATAGCGCTATAATGTAAAAACATTTTACTATTATTACATTATATAATTCAGTTGAGAAGTGTGCACACATGACACGTTTATTACATTACGGAGAAAAACATTAATATGCAAATCCTTCGATCATTACATAACAATATGTGCACAAATTACTTTTTTATTATATTACGAAAACGCATTTTCTTTTTATTGCATTAAGTGCTTATTGTAAACACACACAAAAAACAAGCATTAAGAGCACACATTATATTGTTGTCGCAAACAGTACACACGTTTCATTATTGTTGCAGTATTTACTCTTTTTTACATTATAATGCTACATGCACACAATACATTATTATAACGTAAGGCGTATAAAGTGCATTATTTTTATTATTCCTTTGTACATTTTGTTACACAATGTGCACATATTACATTATTATAATAAAATGAACACATTACATAATTATTACATAAGGCTAACACATCACATATTATTATATTACTCACTTTATAATATACCGACTTACAAAGTTAACAGTTTATTACATTGGTACACACTTTACACAATAATGATATTATATACACTATTACAATAGTAATACATTTTGTATTTCAGTGGTAGAGTGTGTAGCAGCGACTGGACAGACACAGAAGTACTGCCGGTGTAAGGCGGGTTATATCACCAAAGGCGGCGGCTGCAGAAAGCGTAAGTAACTTTGGCGGTTACTCGGAACACCTTGTTCATATCCGCTGCGTAGTAAGGAAAAGAGGCCGGACTTGTCCGGATTCCGCCGAGCATGTCTGTGCCGCCAAGTTATTACACACACACACACACACGCGCACGCACACACACACACACGCACGCACTCACACACATACACATGCACGCACAAACGCGCATATATACATATACACATATATATATATATATATATATATATATATATATATATATATATATATATATATATATATATATATATATATATATATATATATATATTTACTTCTGTTGTTACCTCACGCAGCGATGTCCGGTGAAATATGCACGACGGCAGTAGGGTGCGAATATGTGCGTTATGACGCCAATGACGCCAGCCAGGTATCTGCCACGTGCACATCCGGGAAGTGCGACTGTGGCTCCACGGCCGAGGTGTTCTCCGCAACCATCGCTGGCACCGTTAACAGCATCTGCCTGTGTAAGTATCTGATATCTAACATTTTTTCAGACTGCCTTCATCTCAAAGCATAGCTAGAAAAAATCGAATGCGGTTTTCTGAAAGCATAAATGTATTACATTGTCAAATCTTATAAAATCCAGACAGTTCATCGACATATTACAATTTGACATAAAGGTTGAGCCACAGGTTCTTACATTTATTCATTTCCTGACACCCGATTATGTCGTAGTTCACATAGCTCACGCGTACACGAATGGAGTACATTGGTGAAATGGAAATTGTCTCCCTTGTTAGTTAATATCCGAGGTATTCCAAACAGCAGGTAGGTCCTTGTAATTGAAATTCTTGGACTTTATCGCCTGTTCTTTTGTAGATATTGCAATAACAAACAGTGAATTCCTTACTTTTGCATAAATATAAGCGTAAACTTAATTTTAATACCTATACAGATATGTTATTTAAAAAAGAGAAAATGGACATGTTTATTGATGATGGTTTACCTGGGTATCATAAGAAAGGCATAAAAGTCAACATACACTCCATAGAGCATAAGCATAAAAACCGAGTAAAACAAATGAAAGGATCTACTTTAGAGGAGACTATTCATCAACTCTCTCTTTGGAAAACCAAGGCCATGAACATCGGAGGTAAAGAGTCGACTCTTTAAAGGTGAAATGCGACAGTGTGCCTATATCAAATTCATGTAACAGTACTTTACCACTGCTTTGGAGAATTAGGGTATAATGTCTGCATAAACTCATACTTTAGCATAAGTAAAGACGGGTTTGAATACTGCCTACATTGTTAAACAGTACAAACCACGATTAAACCACTCTAAAGTTCAATCATTCCAAATCTAAAGATAATCACGATAGTGATATCTGCTAAAAATAGATACCGACGTTAGAGAGGATTACCCGGATGACGATATAATGTTATCTCAAAAGCAAGATGTCACGTGGTTTTTCTAGTCAAAATAGCTATCTCTGCAGCGCTGCTCAGATAAGAAATACCTGTCTGCAATAAGGAATGTAGATTTATGTTTCGCTGTTCACACTGATCAATGGTATCAACGAGCAGCATTTTGCAAGATCTTTTCAGGTGCAAGATCTTTTCAGGTGCAAGATCTTTTCAGGTGCAAGATCTTTTCAGGTAGCAATGACATATTTGGTTATTTGAGAAAAAAATTAGTTGGTCCAACTGTCGGATACCACCGTTAACACAGCTATTAAATAAGGGATTTTTTGTTGCATATACAGTTGATCACAGTCTCTTATGCAGATTGGGGATTGAAATATAGCCGCAGCACTGCTCTGTTTCGAATGGGTAAAATGTTTAAAGGTGGTATCCGACAGTTTAGACCAGACCATAAATTAATGTTGCCTGAAAACATCACGCAAAATGCTAATTATTGATGTCCTTCATCTATGTAACAAGTGAAGCATAACACATCACTTGTCATTACAAAAATGTATTTTCTACCTAAGCCACGCCGCACAGTTAGCTATTTTTTAACTAAGAAAACCACGTGACCCGTTACTTTATACACTCATTCGGGTGATCAGCTCTGACGTCGATATCAATTTTTTAGCAGAAATCACAATCATGCATATTTATAGTTTAAAAAAGAATTGACTGAGATCACCATTTCCGCTGGCTTACAATTTAGACAATGTTCAAAATCGTTGTTTTTTTTTAGACTTAGATTTGACTTTATGCAGACATAATGCCACAATTCTCCCAATCTAGGTGTACGTGTTTTTGATGAAGACAAACGGACGGATACCATCTTTAATTTGTGATAACATCTAACACTTTATGGAGAATCAGTCAAGTCGGATTATCCGGACGAGCCATCTGACATACGATAACTTTGACTAATGTTTGTTTGTTGCGTTTGTCGTCCCACCAAAATAATTCCGGTTATTTGGAGACGGTATTGCGCTGAAGCAGATATAGTGCTACCTTTACATCATGTCTTGAATACCAGTCACATTATCTTGACACCGGGCCAGCCAGTCTTTGAACTACCATTATATTTGCTTTAGCGTCACCACTACTAATTTAACGACTTTGTATGTCTCGGCCCCGTATCGAACCCGGGGCCTCTCGTACTTGGAGCCGGCTGGAGCCGATGCTCCTATTGCGCTAGCAGGATTTTAGGTATCTAGAAAAAGTTTCGACGGAAACATGATCAGATACATGGGCGTTTAGAGCTCGAGGACGTGAACCATTTGTGATATATCAAATTTAATTTTGAACTACTATGGCCTTTCCAGGACAACCCCAGAAGATAAAAAAAAAAAATATTTCGAGGTTAATAGCCCGCAGCGTCGCGTCGCGTGGTCATAATCGCTGCCGTGTATTAACGTCGTTAATACACATGAGGATGCTCTAACATAACGCTAATACGGTATATCGTTAAATCATTATTATGGCAAATATGTCATAAAAAATCTAAATATAAGCGATTTTAACTTTACAGTAATTTTAGCTCTAAATGACCGGGATCTTTCTCTTCTCTTTTTGCGTGTGTGCATTTGTGTGCGCGTTTTGCCGGTGTGCGCACGTGTGTATGTGGCTGTATGTTCGTGGGTGTGTGCGTGTATGAGTTTGTGCCCATGTGCATTGTATTGGTGCGAGCATCAACGTATGTGGTCAAGTGTGTCTGTGTGTTTACTTGCGTGCTTTTGTGCGGGCTTGTGTGCATGTGTGTTTGTGGATGTTTGAGTGACAGTAAATCTCGTATGTGTGTGTAGATTTTTTCTGTATCATGATAATGTTGTCAAACCTTTTACTACGAAAAAAATATGCTTTGGTTTCCGTTTCCTCCAGCCAAGTTCACGGGGACACTGATCGCAGACGGATCGACATGCACGGCCGCAAATAGCTGCAGCAGCAAGTTCTGTACTGCTTGTCCTGATGAAGGGAACAAGAAGTGCCTAACTTTGATAAGTACGACCATTTTGTTTAAATAAAAAAAATAGGGAAATTGAAAAAAGACAACTGTTATAATACCAAACATCAGAAATGCTACGATTTTGTAGGATTCGTACCCAAAATCGCTTAAATGGAAGTGCTCTGCAGACATTGCCACTGAGTCTTTGGTTCGTGCTTCTTTTATAAATTTTAATTATACATCGCGGCCGGCACAATGTTTCCATTGAAATTTCAATATAACTTTTGTTTGAATAGTTTCTGGCGCTTACCAGTCATTTATTGAAATTAAAGTCATGACCCATCAAGGTTCAATCGCTATTGATTTGGACAGCATTCTTTACTATGTGCCTTTCACCTTTTTGTACCCTTTTATCTGATAATAGTTTTAGCTTTACGCGTCCTAGTTTCAATATGTACTTGCATGGGCGGATACCTCCCCCCCCCCCAAACACTCACACCTCGGGAATTTAAAAAAAACAAACATCATGAAGGTATTTTTACCATAACATGTGTCCAGTGGTACAGACAAGAACAGTAAGCACGTTTTTACACCTAAAATGTGTTAAAACGCGTTGAATTTTTTTTATGAAGATCTGTCAATCATCTGAAATGCAGGAAATGACACTATTTGGCTTCTAGATGCCAACACTCCTGTGGGAGCATGTCTTCAGAACCCCCTAAAACTACTCGTACCGTTGTTTCTTACTTAATCTGAACTGTCCCCTCATCCCATGAAAAAATATATGATTAAAGATTATCTTTGTCGCTGAACATACAAACAGTTCAGTTTGGACTCATGGAAAAGGTTTTAGCAGCTTCTCAAAATTCAGGAAATGGCTCTATTTGGCTGCTACTTTTTAAATGTTTTCTTGGGCAGCATTACCCAGCACGACTAGCACCTCAGGTGCTTGCTCAACTTTGGACATCCACCACCCCACCCCCCACCCACCCCCGCCGAAAAAAAACACACCTGGATCCGCCCCTGTAAATGTATACATCGTATAAGTAAACACACTTAAGTAGTCAGCATTTGACATTCAAATACATGTAGTTTGCAGAAAAAGATCGTTATTATGAACTTAAGAACGAAACTTCAACCTGAGAAAAGCGGTTGTAGCCAATAATTCCAACTTGTAGAATTCTTTCTCTTAAACAAAAAAACATTAGCCTTACACGAATATCTGCTTTAATTTGGAACGTCTCCGATAATTCGTGAATCACCTCTGGATGCATGTAGGTAGTCGGATCACCTCGGCTACATTCCTATGTTGAACTAATTTTCTGGCTGATTATTTGTAACTACTCGACTATTTCCGAAATCTGCGTCCCCAGGTAGTTATTGATGATAAATGTCAAAGCAAAGATGACGACAAAGACGGTCAGACTCGAGGTAAGCTAGTACCGACGGGGGAATAATCCGAGGAGTTTCGGTTGTATCTGCTTTATATTTCTCTCACAGGTAACGGTGGTCACTCAATCCAGCTAGGGTCCGTGCTTATGATCACCCTGGTGACGGTGTTCGTCCATCTGTTCGGGCAGTGATACCACCAGTCATCAGCCCTCTAGCAGGTACGCCTCGACCGGCAATTTTGCATGTTTTCTTTATAAAGGGACATCACTTTAGCATGCCAATTTTTATTGTGTTATCTCCCTTTTGAATAGGTAGTTGTTAATAAGCACAGCAGTAAAAGCAGTATAAAACTTAATAATGCAGCTTGCAATCAACACCATATCTGATATAAAATGATAGGAAGGGAGTAATATTGAATACGTAATATGATGAAAATCAATTTAGATCGTGAAACTGATACTATGAAAATATGACAATCTGATTAAAATCATTACCTGAAAACCGTTTCGCTATCAGGATCTTAAGACGAGTCAATAAAACCTTCCCTACCAATCAGATTGTGGCCTACAAAATCGCGAAAGTAAATGGTGATCCGAAGCGTTCCGAACGAATCATTTTTAATGGCTGTGCCCATTTAGGTTAGACGACACTAAATAAGTTTGTTCTATATTGATAATTCTATAGTGAATCGCGAAAAGATGGAAACAAATTGCACCATGACCAAGTTATGATGGACCCCCATAACCATATATAGGTGAAATGTGCTATTTATTGTCTATCAGAAAGACCCAGAAATAAGGCAACTTCTGCAACTTGTAAGAAGGTTCAGCTTCATAAACTGCGCATACCGCCAAATTGCCAGTCGGTAACCGCCAACTTTCAATGAAATATGTACTTCCTGTACAAGTGGATCAGTCCATTATTGTGCATAGGGGTTAAAGACTTTTGCTTTCTTTTAATTCTACATAGTTTCAGCTTCCTTTTGATACCAAAAGGTTCAGATTATCTTCAAAATAGGAAATTTAATGCCAAAACATAGCAACAGACTGTTACTAAAGAGAAAAAGTCCATGTCACACATTCTATTTCCGGTCGGTATTTAGTGGAACCACCCCTTTATAAAGAAATGTAAACATGGGCACTCCGCGCAAGACTTACGTCACTGAAGACAGGTGCGTTGTATGCGGTATCCCATTTGTTTCAACATACAGACCTTCTTGTCCATAATGCAATCAAGAATTTGCTTCTGAAGTGGTTTTAACGAGCGAATTCCTATTTTTGTCAATCACTTTTCTACTTATCTTCCATTTTTTAAGATCTGACTTTAGTGAGATTGAAAATATGATTCCACAAGGGATGACAATTAATACATTTCCTTAAATTTGAAAAAAAAAGAATTAAATTGACGTACGCAATCAAATGATCATTGTGTTGATTTTCACAATAGATCAGTGAGCCAATTTCTGATATAGTTGGCTGCTGTCATTATAAAAGATCGAAGCAGTGGCAAAATAATATAAGCTGTAATTAATTAACCTTAGTATTTTAATTTTGTCATGCAGTTTAGCTGTAAAAATGATAACTTAATAAAGCAAATGTAATGCTGCACCTCCAAGTGAAGAGTATCAAAATTAGGGTTAAATGCTTTAAAATTGGAGTTGAGGGCTCGAATCCCGGTATGGGCACGAATGACCATTTTTTTCTTTCTACTTTTTCACTTTTACAATTATTTTTGCATCACTCTACCAGATTAAGAAGGAAACTTGTATAATTTTTAATTTTACTCTTGTAAATGAATTTTTCTTGTATGATTTGTGTTAAATTTGATTACAAATTAGCAACTTAGTACATTTAAAGTCTAACAAAATCAAAACTGTGGCGAAAAAAATGTGGCGATATTATTTTTTAATTTTGCAACATCAACCAAAAGACTTTATAGAACATTTTTGTCAAGTCCGAAATAAATCGTGTGGCTATCAAGAGCTCGGTAATGTTTGCAACAAAGTTCAATAAGCAGAAACGTCGGGGAAATCAGTCATAAACGCGTTGGGTTTGTAAACGATAAATTACATATTTGGGATAGTTTGAGTCAAACCAATCGAGAAACATGTTTGGTTGGTTTGTCTAATGCTATATCTTGTTTCTAAATGATACTCCATAGCAAAATACAACTCCTAAAGAGGATACAACATAATATTTTGAGTTTTCTTATTTCTCAAAAGGAGTCCCATTGAATGCCAAATTTAGAACACAAAAATATCCATAAATTCAAAAACTGGATGGAGAATTTTCTTATATGGCAAACTCGTCTACATAAAAGTTACAACTCATAGGTTGTGTTGATTTTCAAATTCTATATATTTTCTATTACACTTGCTTTACCTTAAACCGAATCGTTTGCGCCCTTGGCAGCTTGGCTTAAGTAGATGATTAGTTGTTTCTAATTCAACTGGCGCGTGGATTTGCGTCCAACTCTTTTCTAGAATGTTCATGTTGAAATGTGATCCAGCTCACAGTTGGTGCGCCCCCGATGGTTCCACACAGAATTGTGTCTGGTGTTTTTACCTCCCTAATAAATCTGCAAGTCACCAATATGACCATATTTGTGGCGGTGCAATGTATAAAAATACAACCTAAAGCAAACCACATCATTTTCAAAGAGAGAAAATGGTGAGTTTTCCTTATTCCAGCAGACGGTACGTTTGCGTTTTAACGCAGTATATTCAATATACAAGAAGCATTGATGCAAAGCATCAAAGGTCGCCATTCAGTTCTTATTAAAAAATAGAACATTTTGCCAAACAACAAACGGACCAAGAAAAGCAAACCCTTGTGTTATTATAAATTATGCGTTCATGTCTTCAAACTGGACGCATGGGAAAAGGTCCCAATACAAACAGCAGAACAGAGCATGGTAAAAAGAAACAAACCCAAATCTACGTTTTCTGTCAGGTCTGTGTGAAAGTTACAGGCAAACAAAAATAAATATAAAAATACTTACAAATAAAAAGTAAAAAGAACGCCGTTTACCGAATTAGGACCCCCAATAAACCTGGGTTATGAAAGTCCGCAGAACGGACTTTCACCATACGCAAATTTCAATGAGCATTCCATATATAGGAATCGCGCTCCATACGTCGCCAATGACACTTGACTAGTACACAGTTCATCGTCGTAACAAATGCCAATTAAATTTTAAAAAAAGATTATAATACACATATGGAACATTAACAATTTCAAGTGACAGGTAATGATGAAGAAACATTTTAAACTACAACAATATTATTTAATTCTGACATTCACCAAAGTTGAATAATAACCGAAATTCATTGCATGAAAGCGCCGCACTTCAGTTGTTTATAAAATATCATGGCGCCATCCAGAGGACTTTTCCATTAACGATTACATATAGACGCCTCGCGCATGCGCGGCGTCAATAACATGGGAGGATCTTTTCCACGCATTTAATGATCACCTCCCATTATTTAACCCTTTTTTCTCAACGCACTAGCAAATAACGCCCAAATCTGTTTTCACAACACAATGAAAATTACTTATGAACAACGTTTTTCCTTACATACGAAATTGGACACTTATCGAAGAATGTGGCTTCTTGTCAATTTAATCACCAATGATCAGCGATATAAGTAGTTTAAACTAGCATTAATGACAATGCAACTTTTAAGTGCGTCTTACATTTCGTTTTACTGAATAACAATCAGTGGCATGAAGTTTTAATGACATATGTAAATAGAATTGCTAGCAACCACTTATTATCAACACTAGTCTTCCTATATTGTGTTATTATATCTTACTTAAACAAGTACATTCTGTACTAGACTTATATTATATTCTATAATGTATTATATTGTAATCCAAAGTAATTGCGCACCTTAAACTAATGTTGTATCCTATATTTGTATACTAAAGTAATAACTTATCCTAGATTAATAGTGTATCCTAGAATTGCATCCCGAAGTAATATGTTAGTCTTGACTCATATCTTAAAATAACATCGTATCCTAGACTAATATTGTATCCTAAAATTACATTTCAACGACATAGGGTATTCGAAATTTGTAATATATCTTAGATTTACATCATATCCCAGACTAATACTGTATCCTAAAATTACATTTCGACGTAATAGGGATATTCGAAACTTGTATAGATAATTTTCCATGTGATGTCATAGGCACTTATAAAACATTTTAAGGCAGCCATCTTTGAAGGCAGAAGCTAATACAGGACAAAATCTGAAAATATGTGCTGTATTAAACTCACCACTGTGTTTTTATGTTTCAGTCGATTTTACTGAACTTAATATCAACTTAACAGCTTTTATAAAAAAAATTAGATATCTAAATAATATTTTGATAGTTTAAAAGGTAAAGAAAATACAACCAAAAAGTTACACTGTTCATTTTGTTTAAAGATGAGCCAATAATTTTATTTATTTATGTGTATTAATTCTTTGTGCATTTGTCAATTTGAAAAATATTGTATTCTAAAAATATGAATTTCAAGAGCTTTCCAATGGTGTATAGCTTTTAACTTTTGGACCACAAATGAAGAAATTGCAAGAAAATAAAATTTACGCTTCTATACATTTAATCTGAAAATCACTTGAAGTTGCCATCAAAGGTGGCTGCCAAGATAAGGGATCTCCACTGATGTGGAAACTATCAATTATATGTTAGATTAACATCATATCCTATATTAATATTGTGTCCTAGAATTGCATTTCCAAAGTAATATGGTATTAGAAACGTGTATTATATCTCAGAACAACATCATATCCTTGACTAATATTGCGTCCTAGAATAGCATTCCTAAGTAATATGGTATTAGAAACGTGTATTATATCTCAGAACAACATCATATTCTAGACTTGTATTGCGTCCTAGAATAGCATTCCAAAGTAATATGGTATTAGAAAGGTGTATTATATCTCATAACAACATAATATCCTAGACTTATATTGCGTCCTAGAATAGCATTCCTAAGTAATATGGTATTAGAAACGTGTATTATATCTCAGAACAACATCATATCCTAGACTTATATTGCGTCCTAGAATAGCATTCCAAAGTAATATGGTATTAGAATCGTGTATTGTATCTCAGAACAACATCATATCCTAGACTAATATTGCGTCCTAGAATATCATTCCAAAGTAATCGGGTATTTTATTTTTATATATAAAAATAACATTATATCCTAGATTAATATTGTATTATTTTATTCTGTACTGCGCTCACAGTCTTCACGGAAGAAATTTACTTACAATGACTACGCCTTTGGTCCACCAAGCAATATTTACTGGTCCGAACCAAATTTTACTGGACCTGAGAAGTTTTGGCATTTTGACACGAAAAAAAACTAGTTTTGCCTATCATGCTTTTATTCTGTTATTTATCAAGCCAGCTTAGACATCTGAACATATCTGCAATCAATGTAAAAGGTTAGTAAGCTAACCGAGGTGTTACGAGTAGTTGGGTTCAGTAAATGGCTGTAAAGCGTTGTTTAGTTTAGCATATTATATGTTTTCATAATAATTCAGAATTATGAAAAAATGGGGCTGAAATGTCTGGTGGACTGTCGGCCCATTTAACTTGTTAAAACAGGTTTACTGGACCGAGAGAGATTTTGGTGGACTCGGGCCACGGTTGCCGGGTTTTGTCGAAGACTGCTCTCACTGATCGCCTCTCACCGCGTGCGTTTGAATTCCTGTTTGGGTGCAGAACTTAACGCCAGAAGGTCTTGCCTCTCACCGCGTATGTT
Source organism: Sinonovacula constricta (assembly GCA_007844125.1). Classification (NCBI taxonomy): domain Eukaryota; kingdom Metazoa; phylum Mollusca; class Bivalvia; order Cardiida; family Solecurtidae; genus Sinonovacula; species Sinonovacula constricta. The sequence goes on from CM017563.1 coordinate 21,932,153, forward strand.
TGAGTTCCTGTTTGGGTGCAGAACTTAACGCCAGAAGGTCTTGCCTCTCACCGCGTGTGTTTGAGTTCCTGTTTGGGTGCAGAACTTAACGCCAGAAGGTCTTGCCTCTCACCGCGTGTGTTTGAGTTCCTGTTTGGGTGCAGAACTTAACGCCAGAAGGTCTTGCCTCTCACCGCGTGTGTTTGAGTTCCTGTTTGGGTGCAGAACTTAACGCCAGAAGGTCTTGCCTCTCACCGCGTGTGTATGAGTTTCTGTTTGGGTGCAGAACTTAACGCCAGAAGGTCTTGCCTCTCACCGCGTGTGTTTGAGTTCCTGTTTGGGTGCAGAACTTAACGCCTGAAGGTCTTCCAGCTGACCTGAAGTATACCGGTGGTTCTACCCAGAATTTTGTCCACAACATCTGCGAAGTATTTCTAAACAACAAATAAAACATGTTGTTGTTATTTTTCAGGATGATACACAACGATTGTCTCGAGGGAAATAACCGTCCAAAAACATCAGAAATACAAACATAACAGCCAACGTACATCAGTGCTGAAACAACACTACAAATTTATAACTTAGAACGGAAAAAAGACGAAATTTATGTTTATTCTTATTTGTACCATACATAATCTTAATACCAATGAAAAATACAAATTATATTAGAAGCATTCTAAAAATGTGTTATAACTTACTTTTAAAGTTTACGCTTCCTTTTAAAGATTTCGATGTACATTAACATGGCTTATTTTGCTATACATCTTGGACATACTTTGTCATATAAAACATATACATACTTTTCTTGCATTCTAATACATATTCGTTTTTCAATATATTATATTTTAACCTATTTCTATATAGACCTATATAAATCAATATCATCGAGGTACAATCAAGTTGCAGTTTCAGTGTTCAAAAGATTAATTTTGTGTGTACATTTTGGGTATGCCCTTTTACGCATGTGACTGTTTCTTCTTTTTTATCGGATCAATTTCAAATAAATTGAATAAACTTAATATTAGATTTCTAAAACAGATAAGTAAATCGAGTCTCTGTTTGAGAATACAATATATTCAAAATATTATTTTAACTGAATTATATAAGAATATATATATATTGTGATTACTGTAAATGTTGTGTTTTATATTTAACTCGCGCACGCGTGCTAAGTCGGCCTTTTATCAAAGTTTGATATAATTTTATAATATAGAAACATTATTTAATTATTTATGATAAAAGCAAGGAAAAGGCAACATTACGAACTTTTAAATGTACAACCGCAAGCTGTTCAGATCTTACAAAGCACAAAAATGTGCTGCATGCCTGACCCGGTGAATAAAATGGCATCTGTAGTTTAATGATTAGGGCTATGGACTCGAGATCGGAGAGATCTGGGTTCGAACCTTCAAACATGAGTCATAGGGCAATATATTTTAATAACTACCTGAGTACTGGTTCTACCCAGTACGTCGATTATAATAACGTCAATGGAAATTAATAGCGCAAATGGTTTTAAGTGTTATTTTTCTGTTAGTGAAAGTGGCCGTTCTCTCACTGTAAATATACACCAAATGCATGAATTGATAGGAAACATGACGCAAAATTTGCTGATGTACATTTCCTATTTGTTCACTCTCATATTTTTCTTACTTTATTATTTGATCTCATTTATTTCTTTTCTTTCTTCCTTCCTAGTGACTATGAGTTTTTTCAAAGATTTAAAAAACACGTTTGTGCCATTTAATCAGATAAAGTAGCCATGTTGCAAAAGAAAAAAATAACATTGGTGTCTTAGAAAAGGTACATTACATCCATTGCACAAAAAAAATAAATTCAATTTTTACTTAAACTATCATTTAAATGGAGAAAAAATCCTACTTACAACAACAACAACAACAAACTTTTAAACATCCAGACCATCCAAAACTGTTTCAAATAATTATTCGAAAAAGATTTCACATTATGTTCATATAGTACATTTATCATTGTCTATCTGCTGTAATTCTAATAAACTATTGTACCTAAATTTGTGTTGCTTTGATCTTTGTTATAATATCAGATGTTAAATCCTACATTAAGCATTATGAAAATGACGATAGTAAGGATATTAGTGATAAAGTTGTGAACGTGTTAACATTGGACGAAGTCATGATGATGACATACGACAATGTGTGCATGCAGAAAACACAAATCACACACCCACACGCACCCCTCCCCCCCCCCCCACACACACACACACGCGCGCACACACCCGACATGCGTTTGTGTTAATATATTTACACAGTGGAATGTAAGGTGTGTGTGTTGTTGTTTCGGTTGTTGCTGTGATTATCTCCCTTTAACCATTAGATTAACAGCGATATTCACCGTATATTTTAATCCAATATCCGTCAGTTGAAGAACATGAACAGTTTCACAGGAAGATTCTCTACTTGATAAACCTGTCGGGCGTGTTTTAAATAATGCGAGTGGTATATATACAGATATTTGGGTGCCTTTTTGCCATAAAAATGGATGCCTTTTGTGTCTTCCTCTCGTCCCTATAGCTAGGCTCTGTTTGTATGTGTGACTATTTTGAAAAGATGTGGGAAACGTGTTTTCGCATCAAACTATCGCTCCTAACTACTACAAGAAAACCGTTGATGCGAAGCATAAAAGGCGACTGCAAAGCGATTAAAACAAATTGAATAGAAATTGTGACATACATTTTTTTAAAAACTTAAATAAAGGTGGTATTTGCAGTTTCCTTTATTCAAATACATATAAATAAATTTAAATAAAATAAAACAAAATAAAACTCCGTGTACCGAATTATGTCCCGTATTTTACCAGGGTAATGGTAGTCCGCAAAACAAACTTTCCCCATGTGAAAATTTTAGTGATCATTCCATTTATTGGCGTCGAGTTCCAGCGCGTCGTCAACAATTTTTTCAATCTCATTAAAATCACATCCTAACTTTCGCTTCATTACTTTTCGCTGGTTAGGATCTGATGACATCGCATTAGGTGTCACCTCAATTTGACCTTTGATTAGCCAATGAAATCGTCGGCTGCAAAATGTTGGGGTATAACTGATCGGAAGGTATAGATGCCGCCGTGTTGAAAGATCAGACGAACTTGTTTCGTAACGAGGTTTCTGATTGGTCAAGTTTGACGTCATCGGCTCATTAATATTTATAACTTAAAGGTCACTTCGAGGCGACCTTTATCGGGATGTTATCAGATCCTAACCAGCGGAAAGTAATAAAGCGAAAGTTAGAATGTGATTTTAATGAGATTGCAATTTTTTAGACCTACGCCAAAATAAACAACAGCGTGTTATCACTCAAAAGATGTTCATGAGATGATACAGGGGTATTAAATTAGTAATACATTGATAGTTCCGTTTATAAAATATTTTGTTTTGGTTGGTTTGTACAAGAACAACGAGGTGGGTGGTACTATTTGGCAACATTCAACGTGCACTTCATAAGTATCCGTATCGATTTACGACTTAGTTCGTATACATTCGTCAAGTTTTGTCGCTTCAGATGAGCGACACTGTATAATATGTCGATTAAAGTAATGATGGTGTTATATCAAACGGGTTGTAGTGCAGAGGTGACGTATTGACTCGTAAATGAATACAAATAGAACGTTCCTGAAAATACTTAGATACCTTCACGATAAATAACTTTTCTTTAGAGCGAAGTTTCGTCATTCTCCTACTCTGTGACATGGTTATAGACTGAATCACTTGCATATCGGAAAACGCCAACTACAGTGTGTGATACGGTTCGCGGCACGTAATATTTGTAAAATAAAATCATCGTGGAATTCGAGCGAGTTTTGTACACAAGTATCTGTATAGCATGCACCGATTATGCTTAAACTGAAAAGAAAATGCAAAAATAAGATATGTGGGGGGGGGGGGGGACCGAACTCGTTAACTCTCGATTGTAAGGCGGTAAGCTTAAACACTACACCAATCAATTCTATAGACCTTTCCGAAAACATGCTATTGTATGTCCTATTGTCTACAAGTATAGTAATGTATTCGTGAATTTACGGAGATTTTTACGGAAATCCACGACTATTCATAGAGTGCACGTTTAATGTTGCCAAACAATATATACACGGAATGCATAGATTATCTTGGTATCGTTGATATTCAATTATCTCGATGGCTATCACGAGAGCCTAAACCAACTATCGTCACGTCGTCATCGCCACATGTACATATAGATAATAGACCCTGATACATTGCACAAGCAATTGACAGACGGGCCAATGTTCACAGCAATGCAATGATTCATTAAAAGTGATATCCGACAGTTTGCCTACATCAAATGCACGTTAAACTATTTTTTCTGTTATAGTAAATTTAGGCATAGTTTCTGCATAACCCCATACTTTAGTCTAAGTAAATACGAATTTGAACACTATATTATAACCTTCTAAATATAGCACAAAAAACCGCTCTAATTATTTATTCTTTCCAAGTCTATAAATAAGCGCGATAGTGATCGCTGCTAAAAATAGATATCGACGTCAGAACGGATGGCCAATCGGAACACCTCGGATAATTCACGAATCATCTTTCGGATGTATGTAGGTAGTCAGATCACCTCGGCCATTTCCCTAAATGGGACTACTTTTGTGACAGACAAAACGAAGATGGATGGCAGCTCAGGATGACAACTCGATTCTGCTGGATAAACATTGTTTTCTCTACATAATGCAATAATAATACAGTGATATATTGAGCTACAGAAACGCACACTTACAGCCAGCATATATGGTGATATCTGATATATCAAACTATTTCAAAAGCCTTTTGGCAACACGGCAAGCATATCTTTCCACTCAAACAATGCCTGCTTCACTTTAATTTGTCGCGGCTTCAAATTTAAATCATCCAATTTTAATTTACCCAGCGCAGCAGACACAGATGTCAAACGATGCCATTGTTTATGTTTTCTGTGAACTACATATTCTTCTTCCGACTTCCGGCGAACAAAACGATCGTGATTTCTGTAAGTATCTTTGCACCAGATACATCCGAAGGATGATTGTCCCAAGGACGAAATTACCCGAGGAGTTCCGATTGAGCGGATGACGTGGATGCATGAATACACGTGGTTGTCTTGGTTTAAAAATAGCTAACTGTGCAGCGTGGCTCAGATAGGAAATACATGTTTGTTATGACGACTATGGCGTTATAGTGCACTTTTCAGACGGGTGTAGGATAAACAGCATTTTGTGTGGTTTGTTCAGGTTACAATTAATCATAAAGATGTTTAATGAAAATATTTTGGTCCAAACTGTCGAATACCACCTTTAAAGCGTTTCTATAAATGGCGTACACACGTGACGTACGCATGCGCAGTAAGGAGATATCATTTGTTGAGTTTAAGACGGCTGTAAATAGTTTAATAGCGTTGCGACGCTTTTGATTTTTTAAAACGGTAAAACAACGCAATCATTTGAAGACAGCATGCTCAAATATCTATTCGTCAGAGGTAGTACAGGTATTCGAAGCCATTTTCTTTGAATTTCAACAAAGTTTTGCTTTGTTTTTAAAAATACATTGCCGCGACCAATTATGATCTTATATAGCAACGTCCAGCTTTTTTGTAGAGGAAAGACCCCAGACACATGTCTGGGTAGAACCACTAGTGCACCGCAATTCAGCTGGAAGTCCTTCCCACATTAAGTCCTGCGTCCGGAAAGGGATTCGAACCCACGCAGAGAGAGGCCTAAGCAGTCAGAGGATTTACAAATCGGCGACTTTACCACTACGCCACGGGCGCCCCTAAAGTTTTGCTTTCTATAACACAATTATTAAAATAAAATGACAAATTTGACTTACTGTGACAAAGCCACATTAAAGCAACACAAACACCAGACAGCTTCTAAAATGATGACGCTTAATTAATTGGTGCACTTAAGTGGTATATGGTGTTTTTGATATTTGGTGTGTATATACACTTGTACTGTGACCAAAAGATTAATCTTTATCATATCATCAAGAACTAGCCTGATATATCTCCGACACCGTTAAAAACTTAATGGTAGAGCAGATAAATGTTGTAATCATTTTCATGCTTGACTGTTCCTTTAAAGGTGGTATCCGACAGTTTGGTGCAAAACATTTTTCCTCAGATAACTAAACTAAGTCATTGGTACATGAAAAGGTATTGCAAAATGCTGTTCATTGATGCCAGAGATCTGTTTGAATAGTCAATGATAAATCCCCACTCGTCATTGCAAACAGGTGTTTTCTATCTGAGCCACGCTGCAGAGATAGCTATTTTTAAACTTGGTAAACCAAATAACCACTAAACCATTCGAAAGATATCATGGTATGCCGCTCTTACGTCGTTGCTCTATTTTTAGCAGACACCACTATCGGCTTTTAATAGAGTTAGAAAGACTGTACCTTTAGAGTATTCTTGTCGCGATTAGTACAATCTAACAATAAAGATAGTGTTAAAAATCGTCTTGATTCATGCAAAAAGTATGACCAAATTCTCCAAAGCAGTGGTTAGATATTGATGCGTGTATTTAATACAGGCAAACTGTCGGATACCACCTTTAGAACGTCCAACCAATAAACAATAACGTCCTACCAATAAACAATGACGCCCTACCAATAAACAATGACGTTCTGTCAATAAACAATGACGTCCTACCAATAAACAATGACGCCCTACCAATAAACAAACAATGACGTCTGTCAATAAACAATAACGTCATACCAATAAACAATGACGTCATACCAATAAACAATGACGTCCTGTCAATAAACAATGACGTCCTACCAATAAACAATGACCTACCAATAAACAATGACGTCCTACCAATAAACAATGATGTCCTACCAATAAACAATGACCGACCAATAAACAATGACGTCCTACCAATAAACAATGACGTCCTACAAACACACAATGACGTCCTACCAATAAACAATGACCTACCAATAAACAATGACGTCCTGTCAATAAACAATGACGTTCTACCAATAAACAATGACGTCATGTCAATAAACAATGACGTTCTACCAATAAACAATGGCGTCCTACCAATAAACAATGACGTCAATAAACAATGATGTCCTACCAATAAACAATGACGTCCTACCAATAAACAATGACGTCAATAAACAATGATGTCCTACCAATAAACAATGACGTCCTACCAATACAGAATGACGTTCTACCAATAAACAATGACGTCCTACCAATAAACAATGACCTCCTACCAATAAACAATGACCTACCAATAAACAATGACGTTCTACCAATAAACAATGACCTACCAATAAACAATGACCTTCTAATAAACAATGACGTCCTACCAATAAACAATGATGTCCTAGCAAAAACAAAGACCTCCTACCAAGCATAAGCTTATTTAATTAAATTTCTTAATACTAAACGGGTATGTTTATTAAAAACATCCACAAAGTAAAACAGAATTATATTTCTTCCGTTTGCTGTTGACAACATTTATCATTAACGTCACTCCAACTAGTTTACCCAAGTCGTACCCTCAGTCCCACTGGTTACTATGGAAACAAAAACACGACTAAAAAACATTTCTGAAAATACCATTTATTTGCTGGCACTCTGATACAACCATTCGATGACTGATAATGATAAATTGTCACAAAATTACTGGAACAAAACACACAATCATCGTACAATCAATGCTACAATCGCCGTTAATAGGGCTATATTAGCTATGAGATGATTTATAGATGTCAATTTAACAAAGCTGGATTTCTAGGTATTTCTACAGATATTATTCACACAGTATGGAAAAAACAAACATTTTCTTGGACATAATTTTTGTGATTACTTCAGGAAACAGAGTAGGAACTAATTTTGCTTTAACCGGACACTATATAATGTTAAACATTGCAACAAATAAAGCATAAATCAATTTAAAAATAAAAATGAAGTTAAGCACTTTTGTAATAATAGTACTGAAGCTTTTGTTATCATGTGTTACCAATTGCAATTCATAATTTAATGAATGTTGTTGAACCTTTCATAAAAATACAACAGCTGGATTACTGTTGTATAAAAACAAGAGAAGTTCCAATTAAGACAAAAATTAGAAATAAGTCAACATATTAGTAAATTAGCAATTAGTAATTTCTGTTAATAAAAAAAGTGGATCCAAATTACGATGTGTAATTTATTACCAATAATGTCATTTATTTATATTTTATATTTGTGTACATGTATGATATTCAAGTTATAATTGAGAGCACATTTCTATTAGCACAAAATCAAAAAGCACAGATACACCATTCCAGTAATATTGATGATGGTGCTATATACAATGATGTTGTAGTAGTGGCAAGTCTGCTTCAAAATTATCTGCCTGACCTTAACTGGAATTGAAACTCTAGGGCCATCACTATCAAATAACCTTAAATACTTACGATTCTTTTCTATGTCAACAAAGGTATTACTCATATTGTGTGCGCAATATTGTGGCAAACTTTTTAGATAATTTTCTACCTCAAAGTTAGTTTTAGGGCTGAAGAAAATTTGCATAAAATGTTTAGTAAACAACTATGTATATACATTGCATTAGAAATGTGGGTTTGAGGTATTTAGAGCACACCTCTTCATGTAACTTTTTTTTAATGCATATTAATAACAAACTACCCTAGTACTTATGTAACCTAAAGGTCTATATATCTCGTCATTGAATTCTTTCATGGGAAATCACCTGATTTAAAATAAAACAAAACAAAATGCCTGCCATTTCCCAAAGTTTCTTGCTGAATAAGGGATTTGCTGGCAAATGCCGATACTGTGCAGCAACATTTCTATCGTTATAGCACAAGGGCACTTATAAGGTGCCCAGGGACTGAACCCGGCCGGTCCATTATACTGACACCGACAAGTCAGGCGTAATGCTGTCCCATTAGCCCAGAGCGTTAGGAGAGAAGCCACTACTACCAACTTAAACGTCTTTTATTTTATATTTCTAGAGACATTGCAGCAAATAGTGCAGATCCTGAAAAGCCAGCTCTCAGTTGGAACTTGCTGATTTGGATCTACATTACTTGCCTTACATTCATAAATTCATGGATTGCAGACTAAGACTGAAGAATGAAACTGTGAAGTAACTTCCCAACCCAATTGTACATTAATTTTAACACATATTAATAAATTAATATGCTGTATGAAGTCATATATATAAATTAATGTGCTTTGTGTTTTTGGTTTGTTTTTTTTTATCTTGAAAGTAAACATAGGCTGATTTACATACTTGATAAATCCCAAGTCAGTGATAATAAATTTCAATACGATATATCTCCAATGTTTTATCAGACATTCTCAATCATGGTTTAAGCACAACATGGCTGTATCTTTTATAAAAGGATTTAATCTGATACAGTGGTCTTGCTTCAGCCCCTAGCATTATCAAATGGGATGGACAATTATTTCACACATTTAGCCTGGAAGATGATTTGTTACAAATTTTCTACAACCATTCAGTTAACAGATCACCAAAAATTGGGAGTAAATTTTATGCTAAGTGATGATTATTTCCTAAAAATCTCATCCTTACAACATGGGTATTAAGTACAATCACCTCTTCAAGACAATAATAATGAGAACCAGGTTGGCAGGGTTTGAAGGAACAATAAACGAGTTAGCATCTATTGATCTTAAGACAGCCTGGTAGCTGATTCACATTTAAATAACTGTTACAATCATATCTATTCACTCAACACTATGATGGTCAGTAAATTACAGCAAGTTATGAACTTGACACACAAGCCTTGAATAAACATTTTCACTTCTGACAAAATGTTTAACATGGACAAAGCTTTTATAGCATTATTTAATACTAGTAACTTAATTTTATTGTTTATAAATATTCCCTTCAAAACTTAGGTTTTATGTTTTTAAAGCACTTTGTACAATTTGTACTGTTTACTGTACATTTATATCTTTTTTATTCATTTAACCCTTATGTCTGTAACATACAAATGAATTCTGTTGTAAAGCACTTTTGAACATAGACATACTTATGATAAAGAGTGCTATAAAATGTAATGAAATAATAATAATAACAATATATCCCATATATCTCAACAAACCCTATACGCCTGGCTCTCGTTAAAATTGTCTCAAAGAACTGATTCTAGTCAGCACCAACAATAACGATTTTGAAAAAAAAATATAAAGAAAGTAGCATAAAGATACTCCCATTAATTGATGTTCCTGTGGATAAAGTTCACAATTATTAAGAGTGACAATACAAATTGAAGCACAACAAGGTAAGTGCAAATATACACAGATAAATTAAACTTTGCAACATTCCTAATAATAATGTAAACCCAACTAACAATTGTAACAAACTTAAATTCTTTCATTCATTCACTTATTCAGACAGATTCTCTCACTAGTCTAACGCTTATATTTACTAACTATTCTTAGGCAATAATTGTTCTAGCCTTGAATAAAGCTTTTTTACTGTGTTTTTTTTATATCTTTATAGTCTGGAATTAAAGCTTTCGATATGTCCCCTGCATTTTAAAATCAATCTCAATTTAAAATATTCACAAATGCTTCATCTTTAGTTCTTGAAGGCCAAACACAATGTCAGATGATTTTTCATGCAAATTATTTTGTTTCTCCTTAACAGATGTCAGGTCATTGTTAAGCATATATAATGGAGGCATAGAACTAAATTCATGATCAGCACTTAATATTAAAGTAAATCTGAGAGGAGGAAATAATCCTGTCCCTAACGGGGATTTGAACCCGGGACCTTCAGATCAGTAGGCTGACACTCAACACTCAATCACATTTCCAGTGTTTTTTAATTTAATTTCACTGTTTTTAAATTTGATTTCACTTTTTTTAAATCTCATGTCACTGTTGTTAACTTTTTTCTATTTTTTTTAAATTTAATTTCTAGTATTTATGAATTTCATTCCAGTGTTTTTAAACTTTATTAACAGTTTTTGAAACTTTCATTTCATTCCTGAAGACAGTAAACCATACGGTAAGGTAACATAGAAAACTAAAAATCAAATTATATGAAGCAAAAATACTGACAAACAATTGCAATTTGCTTGACAATGGATGTAGCAACCACGGCTTGAACTCTAGAATAATTACTAAATATATGCTGCTATTTATATCTGAAATTCTCATTAAATCTACAACAATAAAACATAGAACCTTTCAAAACTAAACTCTAGTTTTACATTCACATCCTACTTTTCTTTCTCTTGACAATACACATACAAAAATATGAATTATATCAAACTGAACATAAAAATAATTAAACAAAAAATAAATACAATAATCATTTAAATCGTTTTTAAATCATTATTGAATATAATACACATGCATGTATTTGAACATCATTTCTCAAAAAAAAATATAAAAAAAATAAGTAGTTGAGAGAAATAACAATTTGTATAAATTAGGACTTCTTTTATTTGCCACAAAACACTATTAACCTAACATTCTATTGCTATCTTCACAAAGTCATGTGCCTATTTTGATCATTGATAGCTGTGTTGTTCTACATTTTAAATCATTTATGGCCAACTAACATCACTTTAAAATGTGGAATGGACAAAAGTAATACATTCTGCTTACTAATATTTAAATGAATTAAAAAGTACATAAAGTAAAAAAAATCAATCAAAATGCATAGCATGACACACAAAGTCATTACCATAGCTTTCTGTCACCAACTATTCTAAAGTTTCCATTGAAAATCAAATAAAACCATTGGCTGTTGTAAATTACATTTCCAGTACGAAGTCATATATTCCCATTCTCATTTACCCTACCTATTCCTTAACTGTCACATTAACCTAGCCTTCCCTATATAGAATAGAAAGCATAAATGACTGTGCCATTTGAATATATATATTTTAATTGACCCTCATCATCTACATGAAACAAGAGACTTATAAATGAAACAATAAAGATTTTTATCATTTATGAATTTATTTAATTACTTCATGAATCCTAAGAATAGAAGGTGAATAAGGGGATAAATCTCATAATTACTCGTAATGATTCACCTTCCTATGTTGACAAGTCTTGATCAATGAATGCCACTGTGTCCAACTGTTTCATAAACAAAGTGATTTACTCAACGATTACATCAGTCAGGGCCTCTGCTGACTTGAACTACTCACTACCTGACTGTCCATGCTTGATCTTTCACTCTCCATCTCTGACACTGACACATTTTACACAGACTCGTAGCCCTTTCGGTTCCTACGGCGACCAATCAGGTAGGCGATGAGCACGATGACCACAAGACCAGCCAGGGCAGCACCAACAGCGATGGGCACGATACTGTTGGTCTTCTCATCGGCTGAGCACTGGGTCGGGTCTGAAAGAAATGACACAATATGACACACGGTGTGTCGGCTAGATAAAAAAATTTAAGCGTTGTCAACGATTACTCAAGTACTTGATCTGAAGGTTATACTCGAGTATTAAAATCAGTAATCGAGTACTGGGTAAAGTGGGGAAGAAAATTTAAATTGACAAAAAATAACCTTGAAAAAAATTGAAAGCTGTGGACCCTAGCTGATTGTTGCCATTTGCACGACATAGTTCCTCCCTATCACCCTACTGCCTTATTGATTTCAAATGCACAATACCCTGTCCCATCAGGCCCCCTTATTTCAGTCAGTTAATAAATCCCACTTCTGATCATCTTTTCACTAATCAGTCCCTGTCAAGTCATCATTTCCCTTTACAGTTTGTGACATGCTAATTACACATTGTTTGGCATGCCTAGCACCGCCCACCATATGTTCTCATTGATTCTTTGAAAGCTAAATCAGCTACTGATATGACATTACACTGAGCTCTAATTAGAAAATGATATGCCTTCTGCAACTTCTGCAAGACATATTAATGAAAAGCGAAAGGCAAGGGTAAATAACACCAATCAGTCAATCAGAAAATGTCTTACAGTTAGTTTTTGTCTAGTGTTTTCAACAAGTACAATACTAATAATTATTGTATATAGTATCTGATTTTAAAGATAGGTGAGAACAGCATAAAAATGGTGTCCAGTTCTTTGACTAGTAGATCCCAACATCTTCTATGTGTAAATACATTGACAAAAACATTTTTTGTGAGCTTTACAAACAAACTTCTATCTGCTACTAATTCTCTATATGTTGGATCTAAAGTGTTTATTTCTGATGGATTGTATCAATCTGATCCTACAGTTTATTGTGTGTTACACTGCAGTCACAATTATTGTCATATTGGCGACATCCTGCTTATTAATAATGCAGGTAGACTTCAGACTTATATCTCGGTAGAACCACCCAAGCAACTGCAGGTTAGTCGGATAACCTCCACACATGAATGTTTATCCCCTGAACAAGACACAAACCCTGTGAAAGGTTGAGGTGCTACAAGTCAGCGACTCAACAGCTCAGTCAATGAGCGACCCCCAATCTTGAGTGTTAGTTGTAATGCAACTGTCCCAGTTTCTGGGGATAGGCAGCAAGTGACTTGTGTCTGACACCCATTGTTATCAAAGCATTGTTCAGTGCTTTCCAGACTGATTGCTTTATGTCCATGTTGATGCAATCCGACCACTTCTTCCTTAGTCTCTGCAGCTGGGTACTGCCAGGCTTGCAACTGTGTTAATTTAAGAATGGCAATGTCAACTTGCCCATACAAGACACAAAATGGCGAGTAATTTTCCTTTATGAGAAATGTGTGCTTTGATAGTAGGAAAGATATAAGCATTGTAGAACATGCCCCAGGCAGCACTGCGCCTGGTTATGATGTCTAACCGCCATTGGCACCTATCTTATTACCATGACTGCAGACTTAGTTCAACATTGAGCAAAGTTATCCTTACATCCACCTGTTACCCAGTTACTTGTCTCCCATCAAATGGACATGAAATTATAATTTTTCTGAACATGAAACCTGTAACAATAGTGCACACGTCTGTACATCTGGACATAAGATGTTTATGTTCATTGGGTTTATCATCCCACCAACAGTATTTCAGTTTATCTGGAGATGGTGTTCACTTGATGCAGATATAGTGCTGCCTTCTTCTATAGCATGTCTGCAACACCTGGCAGTCATATTATCCTGACACCGGGCCAACCAGTAGAGGAACTACTCTTGTACATTCTTGTACATTTTTAACAACTTTGGTATGTCGCAGTCCGGGATCGAACCCAGCACCTGTACCTGTACAAAAGATGTTGTGTGACGTGTATAGGTTCCATGCATCGATATGCATGTATCATACTGTAAAATTCCATGTGCATGAACTGTCTGTTCATAAACATGCAATGGTATCAAAACATGATTTCCTGTAAAAATTTTATGTATGTGAAATTTTTGTCCAGTAAAAATATTTCCACAATCTTGATAAATATAAAGCTGCACATTCGAATCAATTCAAAAAATAATAATAATAAAAAATCATCAACACAGTGTACATACCTCCGTCGAATTTGGTCTGATTTTTTGAGGTGGAGAAAGCATCGTACTGGAAATTGTATGTGTTCAGGGAGACGCCGTTGCTCATTGAGGTGCCGGTGTTAGCGTTACACAAATAGGAGCTCTGACGAGATGCCTTGAACAACGTGCCTTCTGCTGAAGCAATGGCCCTTTTGTTCACTGTAAACAAATAACCACTGTCAGTACAATTTATATGGTCAACTCTCCAGATAAACAGGAATGCAGCTCCTGCTTACTTATTTCTCAACCATACCCTTTATATCTGGTACTCAGTTAGAATTGTCTTGGTATGACAATTTCACTAAGTACCCACTCTATAGGGTTTCATCTGAATTTTTCATACCTACTCCTTTATTTCTTCTCTAAACCCATTATACCTGGTACTCATTTGAATTGTCTTAGTATGACAATGTCAATGAGTACCCACTCTATAGAGTTTGATCTGGACTTTTCATACCTAATCCATTATTTCTTCTCAAAACCCATTATTTCCTGGTACTTATTAGAATTGTCTTGATGTGACGATTCTAACGAGTAACAGCAATAAAGGGCTACGTTAACACAAATAAATATTTATATTTACTCCTTTTTTCTGGAGGTCTGTTCACCCCTACTCTGAGTTCCAAACAAACACCCTACCTGAATATTTTGAGTCCCTAAAAACGATGTGAGGTCATTATTTTGTAATGTTGAAACATGCAACTCAACAACACTTTAAATATAATTATAAAGCTTTATTTAGATAATGTGATCAGTAACAAATAACAAATATGGTTGTTCAATTTACTTTAATTCAGAAATTAGGTATCCCACAAGGCATGCCAATTTTGGAGTCTCTTCCTAATATGTAGGGTCATCAGTGTTACACTGTCAAATTTAAATGCTTAAAGGTGGAAACCGACAGTTTGGACCAAAATATTTGTTTATTTATTGGGTTTATTGTCCCACCAACAGTATTTCAGTTATCTGGAGAAGGTGTTTACTTGAAGCAGATATAGTGCTGCCTTCACTGTGTATAGCATGCCCTAAACACCTGGCATGATACCACATCCAGTCACATTATCCTGACACCAGGCCCACCAGTACGTGGAACTACTCTTATATTTGCTTGAGTGTTAACAAGGGAGCTATACATCCACCATTTTTAACAACTTTGGTGTGCGGCTGCCTGGGATCGAACCCAGGACCTACCATACCTGGAGTCGACACTCTACCGATTGCGCTACCCGGTCTAGGTATATATTTGATTGTCTAAATTTAGAGAACAAAGACACCCATAGCAATGTACTTAAGCATTGTCTCCACTTTTGACGGATGCTTTGAAGACCACAGTGCTTACTGTTCTGAGGAACTAACAAAGGTGTACAGATAAGCAGCTACAATGTCAAATATGAAATGAAATGCCATACACAATATACTGAGTGGGGGTGCCTGTGACCTGTGGTGGGCCAGTGGTTCTATCCAGACAGAAGTCTGGGACCTTCCTTCACTAATAATTAGCTGGACATTAATTAGGGTGTCAGAGATATTTAACAAGAAACAAATCAAATCATACAACATTATTATAGCTGGAAATCATGTTAACAACATAAATCCTGGCAGCAATGTTTTAAAATTATTTATATATTTTGTATACCAAACATCATGGGTGTAGCTTTTGTATATTTAGAGCGCTTTGGTCTAAAGCCATATGTGGAAAATGGCATAGACAGGGCAGCAATGATTTTTGATGGATTAAATTTTTATATATATATTTTTTCTAATTTTGATAGATTAAAAAAATAAAAACCTAATATCAAGGATTTAGCTCTTGTAGTTTCTTTCAAAAAGCTTTTCAAAGTTTTATTTTTTAACCATATATGGAAAAAGGCCGTGGTGGCCATGTTATTTGACATTCAAATTATTTTAATACTCTTAATAGAAGTCAAGCCAGGGAAAATTTGTTCTAAATATCAAGGCTATAGCTCATGTCGTTTCTTACAAAGAGGATGGTTTGGTTTTTGTTACATTGCACCGACACAATTATGGTCATATTGTCGACGTCCAGCTAATAATTAGTGGAGGAAGACCCCAGACTCATGTCTGGGTAGAACTATCACAACATCCCAGGTTAGCTGAAAAACCTCCCTAAGAAAAGTTCTTGCTTTGATCAGGACCCAAGCAGTAAGGAGGCTGAGGAGTTACAAGTCGGTAACTCAAACTGCTCGGCCATGCCGCCCACACGAAGAGAATATAACCGCATATGGAAAATGGCCAAGGCCAAGGATGCCATGTTTTTCCACAGATCAAATTTCAAAATTTAAAAAATATAACAATCTAGATAGAACGCCTACAATGAAGCATGTATAAAAATTATTAATCCTCTTGATTTTGCAGTTTCTGACAAGAATAGATTTACTTTTATGACTGTACAAAAAATAGCCCTGCCCTCTAATGTTTTTTGACCATCAACATCTTTTAACAACATTTCATACTCCCAGTCTACTGAAGCCTCTAATGAAGTTTGTTTGTATTTGCGCTAGTGGTTTAAGAGGAGATGTTTTTAAATAAGTTGATGGACAAGGAATTTATTCATTTTCATTTCCTTGGAGAAGTGTAAATAGAGTGATACTCCAGAACATTTAAATAGATTTTTAAAAAATTGGAATTATGACACCCTTACTAATAAGTTCAAGACCGGTCTATTATACTGACACTGACGAGTCAGGCGTAATGCTGTCCCCTTAGCCCGAGCATTAGGAGGGAAGACACTACTACCAACTTTAAAGTCTTTGGTTTGACCCGGCTGGGGTTTGAACCCACGACCTCCCGATCCGCAAGCTGACGCTCTACCATCTGAGCTATTGCGGCCGGTTATCTTAGTAGGTGCTTGTTTTGTTAATAAATTAGACCGCAGCATTTAATTATGATTATAGCGATGCCAAACCCAGCTATTTTGGTGAAGGAAGACCCAAGACAAATATCAATGCAGAACCACTGGGCACACAGGTCAGCTGACAGACTTTCACACATTAAGTCCTTTGCTCCGGATGTGACTGGAACCAACACAGTGGAAGGCTCAGCAGTCCGAGGAGTCGGCAACTCTACCACTTTGCCCTTCTCTTAGTAGGTATGGAAACGTGTCCAACTACAGGACTCGCAGAGTGTCTAAAGTTTTAACCAACAGGCCATGGATGCCCATCAATAACTGCCTGATATTGTTTGTGTGTAACACTATGGCCAATTTCACTGAAGTCAGATCTCACAAAATGTATGACCTGATGATGGTCCGCAAATACCATCTAAAAACAAGGATGGTTTCCCTGATGACTCTTTTTATAACACCTAATCAGAGAGCGTAATGCATAACGCTTTCGGTAAGACTTGCAAAATGACCTCTATGGATGATGCAGTAGAAAAATCACTCAGTTTAAGTTTGTTCTGCAACTGCTTGTTAATTAACTTTCGATCTGAAGATGTTACTGATATTGAAACAAATGGGATACCGCATACAACACACCTGTCTTCAGTGACATAAGTCTTGCGGAGTGTCCATGTTTACATTTCTTTGTTAATGGGTGCAGCCATTAAAAGGAAACGTTCGAAATGCTTCGGATCATCATTTATTTTTACGATTTTGTAGGCGACAATCTGATTAATTGGGAAGGTTTTATTGACTCGTTTATTGACATCCTGAGAGTGGAGCGGTTTTCAGGATAGGATTTTAATCAGACTGCACTATCACTTACCCATACTAGCATTTAGATCTTTCATTATGTCAGCGCGGTATGTGTAATTGAGTTTCAGTTCGCTGATCCAGAAGGACTTGTCACTGTCGTCCGTAAGCAGGGTGCTGCCGTCTGTAGAGACTGTGATGTCGAGCATCCAATCATCCAGGAATTGGATGTTAACAATGTTGGTATGGTTGGTTCCATTACATGTCCCAGACACCCGATTTATATCCTGTAGTCCCACACCTACTGTGGTGTTCTGAAAGAAAAAATAAAAATGTCATTTTTTAGGATTGTGAATTTTGAAAATTTAGATAGATGCCGAATGTCTGAATGTATTTTGAGCATTCGAATGTTTGGTAGAAAATATTATTTAATAATTTAAAATTTAGTTCATCTTAATTGAATCATTCCACTCATGAAAAATAAAATTTATGCTAATTAAGTGTTTGTGGCCAT
The DNA here is from genome assembly GCA_007844125.1 of Sinonovacula constricta. Lineage (NCBI taxonomy): Eukaryota > Metazoa > Mollusca > Bivalvia > Cardiida > Solecurtidae > Sinonovacula > Sinonovacula constricta. The sequence goes on from CM017563.1 coordinate 21,950,805, forward strand.
ATTGATCAGTGTTCCAACATTATCAATTAAAGATATTTTTTTTAATTTTACATAAAAAGATTATTTATATCCCAGCTGCTTTTACATAACGTAATATAATATTTTATCTGAAGAACCTCCACAAACATTAAATATTTCAAGAAATATTTTTCTGTCTTTACGACAAACGTGCCACAACAAGGTCAAACTTTGTTGCATGTTGGGCACAAGAACTGACAGCCATCCCCACCTTAATGACACAGTATTTCTGTTATCTGGAGACAGGTGTCCACTTGAAGCAAATATAGTGCTGCCATCACTGTCTACAGCATGCTGTGAACACCTGGCATGTTACAACACCCAGTCACATTATCCCGACACCAGGTCAACGGGTCGTGAAGCTACCCTTATTTTTGCTTGAGTGTTAGCAAGGGAGCCATACCACTACTATTTTTTACGTCTTTGGTTTGTCATGGCACCTTAACGAACCTGAGGCCTCCCCTACCTTGAGCCGATTGCACTACCTGTTGGCCTGGTATCAAGATAATATATTAAAAAACTCAAAGGACCTGAATTTTCGTTATTTTCCTGCTACAAGACCTTTACATTTATATACTAAAATTTGTTCTCAAGGGTATTACTGTTTGAAACAATTTGCAAGGGTTTATTCAATGATTTATTTTAATGACACTTATTTTCTGGGGCCTGAATAAAAATGTTTGATTTGAGATTTAAAGTGTGCCATGGCATCAATTTGGACACAATTGTGTTTCTTTAACTTAGTTTTAAAAAAAGAAATCTTTCAACCTGTGCACAAGAGTATGTCATTACTTCTAAAGAATAATGTATGTAACAAGAAACCAGGAGCAGTTCTAACCTATTGTGTTTTTGTTTGAATATATAACATGCACAATTTACCTAGTAGGATCATTAAAGTGCTTTGTAATGAAAAAAACAACATCATTTTCAGTGCCATTATTTTGACACTATTCTGGTAAAAATGCGTAGCTTAACGTCATGTGCAGATATTAGTGCTCCAGGTAACTTTTTGGTCAATTAGTTTTCACTACAAGAGTTTTTTGACAAACAGTTTTTTAAATATCCGACCAGTTTCCTAGAAGCAGTCATTGCACTAATCATACAGGGTGATTTTTACCCTAGCACATCATGTGGCATACCTCTGATTTGACTGCTAAATTCATATGTAATAGATTCAATGGTGCACCCATATCTTTTACCCTGTAAGTTTTGCCCAATCGGTGTATATACATTTCTGCCTTGGTAATTTTTACTCTAAACAAAACGATGTTTTCCCCCTCCCCAAATCATTTTAGTTTTAATTTCAAATCATTTTACATCAAAATCAATTTGTAAAAACGATAAAATGATGCTTTTCTGGAGCTCTGAGATATTTTCAAAAATCAAACTGTTTTGAGGTGATTTTGATGGGATCTTACAAGTATAAATATACAATAGATAAATATTTTCAAAAATCACCATGGGAGGCTATTGATACTTACTGTATTGTCCATCTTCGTGTAGGGTACGGTAAACAGGATCTCGCCGACCATGTAGAAACAGTTGACGCCATTTGCATCTAGCTTCACCGTCACTGAGGGATGATTGCCAGGCACGATTGGGGCTTTGGTGCTTGGTACTGGCTTTGTTGTCGGTGGCTCAGTTGTGTGTTCAGTTGTGTGTTTAGTTGTGTGTTCAGTTGTGTGTTCAGTTGTGTGCTTAGTTGTCTGCTTAGTTGTGTGTTCAGTTGTGTGTTCAGTTGTGTGTTTAGTTGTGTGTTCAGTTGTCTTCACAGTTGTAGCTGGGGGCTCTGATGGTTTGTGTTCAGTTGTTTGTGGCTCAGGTGTCTGCTCGGTCATTGGTTTGCCAGTTTGAATCGTGGATTTAGTGTCATCACACTCTTCAGCTGTTGAGGAGAAAATAATAATAATGAAAAACTAAATATTCGTCCTAGAGAACAAGAAGGTGCAAGCCTTCCATTTAACATACCTTAAGAAGGGACCATCATGCTTCTTTGACCTAAAAAAAGAGAGGGTTGTTTCTGGATACCCGACCGATCGTATATTTTACCTGTCGAGTCAAAATCTTTTATGTAAAAAAAATTGGCATCCGGATTTTTTGTCCGTGTTCCATCGTAATTTTATGATGCAATAGTTCTAATGCACCATGGTGGGAAATCGTCTGCATCAATTGGACGATTGGTTCAAGGTCAAATTGATCGAATGTATACGTCTAAATGATAGAGACCATCAGTGTGACCCTGTGCGGAGTTGAATTGTACCATATAAACAGCGCTGTCGTGATGTAGCAAAATTACAAGCTTGCTGCTCGTAGTTCGTTTGGAAAAGTGTACAAAGTACTATATGTAAATGCATGAACAGTCTCTATCAAACATCTTTCTTAGTGAAAAGAAAGTCACTTCTGATACCAAATTCTGGAAGGGTGATTTTATTAAAGGTTTTTTAAGTTACGCTACTCTAAATACACCAAATAAATAGTAAAATATTAAAGCACAGAAACATACTAACTGGTAATGTCAACTGATATTAGTGTTGTTGATAACAAACAAACAAACAAACAAAAAACCTACCGACCCATATTTTTCTGGGCATGTAACCAGAAACAAACCACTTTTTTTCTTTTTTGTCCTCATATTAAAAGGATGGTAACCAAAACCAAACATGACTTGTATTTTGATACAATATATTTTAAACACAGTGTAAATGAAATGTTTGTTCTGCTTTTTGTTACGTCGCATTGACACAATTATGGTCATATTGGCAAACTTATTGGCTACTTATTGGTCAAGGAAGACCCCAGACTTATGCCTGGATAGAACCACTGCAGGTCAGCTGGAATACTTCCCCACATGAAAGTCCTCGCCCCTACCGGGTCTCACGCGGCTAGGGGCTTAGAAGTAAGGGACTCTAACCACTCGGTCAAGGATGCCCCCGAATGAAATTGCAGTGGTCGAAATTAGCGAATTTACTAGCCCGATGGTTTATAAGATTCAGATTGTTGAACAATCATTATCATTTCATTTACAATTTGTAAACAAACTTTTGAGCTGCTTATTTCATTCGGCAAGCTGTCGCTAGTATCATAAATGTGTTATGCCCACTAAACCGATATGTTTACTGTGCAGGAACCACGCTGTTTTCTGGTTCCCGCATGGCACATAATGTTCTATACCAAATAAAAATCGGCTGGGCCACAGAACTAAAGGGCAGAGAAAATGAAACTGAAATATGTTTCTGGTGCAAAACATGGGAAAAAATAGCCTGAAGTTGCCGGGCAAATGATACTTAAATGGTGTTTTCTTCTATATTTATCTTAGTTTTTTTAGATTTATTTGTAAATTAAAACAGAATTTAATTCAGACTAGTGAGTTTATTTTCGGGCTAGTAAAAAATTGCTTACTTACTAGCCCGACGTGCTTGTAAATTTGAATCATAATTTCTATGACTGAAATTGTTAAAAAATAAAAAATTGATAACAGAATAGGCAAAAATGGGACTTAAGTCAACTGTTATCAAGAGGATGGTAGACAAAATAGTGACTGACCTGTATTTTGAGTGTCTATTATTTTAAAAGCCAAAATGCAGTTTCCTTCATCAAAGCTTGTAAAACACATAATACATTTATGTTCTAGAGGGATGGGATGTGATTAGCTGGCATTTTTGCCCATACTGTGCAGCGTCATTTCTATCATTATAGCACAGGGGCACTAATGAGGTGCCCAGTGACTGAACCCAGCCGGTCCATTATACTGACACCGACGAGTTATGACAGTCTTAATGCTGTCCTCTTAGCCCGAACATTAGGAGAGAAGCCACTTCTACCAACTTTAGAGTCTTTGGTTTGACCCGGCTGGGGTTTGAACCCACGACCTCCCGATCCGCATGCCGACGCTCTACCACCTGAGCTATTGTGGCCGGTTTTTTGTTCTTGATTTTTGTAAAATCTTAAGAATACAAACAATTAGGTATAGACACTGTCAAAGCGGTGAAAGCATGTCATGTATGCCTGAAATGAATCTGAATTCCCTCTCAGAAATAAACAAAAGCTCCTATGGTGCAGTTCTTGAAAGCGCAAAATCTATTTTACCACTGTCGCTGGATGGCTCTCAAATTACCAACTGTTTGTTTGTTTATTGGGTTTATTGTCCCACCAACAGTATTTCAGTTATAGTAGAGACGGTGTCCACTTGAAGCAGATATAGTGCTGTCTTCACTGTGTATAGCATACTGTGAACACCTGGCATGATACCACACCCAGTAACATTATCCTGACACCGGGCCAAGCAGTTGTGGAACTACCCTTATATTTAGCAAGGGCATTAGCAAGGGAGCTATACCACTACCATTTGTAATGACTTTGGTATGTCGTGGCCTGGGATCTAACCCGGGGCCTCCGGTACCTGGAGCCAATTGCGCTATTCGGTCCGGACTAATTACCAATTTGATACTTGTCTTCGCAACATCTCAACTTAGGATATGTACTGCCATTCATGAGTTACACCTGAGCAAGCATTTATAGCTTATTGGAAGCTTACTCACTACTGTCTCAACAAATTTGATCTGCCAAACAACATCATCATGTCTCTGCACTTAAAGCATGGCCTGTTTATCAAACTTGGTCAAGATGTTTACCTTCGGAATATTGTCCATTAACTACATTGAATCCTTGTGCCTTGAAAGACTTGAAGTTTATCGTGGCCGTATACACATCGCCATTCTTCCCAGGCATGATCAACTCTATCGGGGCCATCTCATCGCACACAAAAGCTTTCGTATCACTTCCTAGCATCATGGACTTCTTTGCAGTCAAACGTTCTGAAAAAAGATAAAATTGAATTAAAAACATATTAAATACTTTTCATGCTAAGGGTTAAGTTTTATCTGCATTAGCCACATTCTGCCAAACTTATGGATTTTATCACATTTTTCTGACATAGATGCGTCATCATTCATGGCCAATATGCACACATGACATTATGTATTCATAAAACATTAATGTCCAGAGATTTTTACCGTATACAGAACAGGCCGTTTAAAGACCATTTTTCCTCAGAAAATAAGCCTAGTTTTTCCTACTTCACAACGGCCCGGTCCCCTTTTATCAGAAAAAAAGCCCTGATGTCAGTAAAATTAAGATCAAACATCATATCTTTTACAATTATATAATTGTTTAAGACAAAAAATGTTTCACAAACACCCATTAACATGCCGGAAAATCTATTTTTCATTAAACAGCCTCACACTTTCGTATTACAAGCCTACTTGCATAATTCATCTAATACCTGACATCTAAGTTTGTTGGTGAACATACTAGTTGTAAAAAGTAAACAACCCTTTAATAACATACCATGAACCCTAAACTAACATGCCATGAACCCTTAAAAAATATGCTAAGAACATGCCATCAACCTTAAAATAACATGCCATGAACATGCCATGAACCCTTAAATAACATGCCATGAACATACCATGAACCCTTTAATAACAATGTCATGAACCCTTAAATAACATGCCATGAGACCTTAAATAACATGCCATGAACATACCATGAACCCTTTAATAACAATGCCATGAACCCTTAAATAACATGCCATGAACCCTTAAATTACATTGCCATGAACCCTTAAATAACATGCCATGAAACCTTAAATAACAAAGCCATGAACCCTTGAACCCTTAAATAACAATGCCTTGAACCCTTCAATAACATGCCATGAACCCTTAAATAACATGCCATTAACACAGGACATGAAATGTCATCCAGGCAAACTCTCCTTCAAGTAGGAGAAGTTAATACATTAACATCTATAAGCTAAATGTTGACTGTCAACACAAGTCAAAAGCTGCACTGTTTATATAAGAATGCGATGAGAATGTGATCATTACAAAGTGAGAAATGAAACATGAATCATGCCTTCACAATAAGAACTGTCACAGAACAATGTGCTCTACTATTCAAATGTTAATGCTTAATACTAGGATTTAAGCTTGATAGTTCTTGCTCACCAACATGCATATGTATAAAAATTCAAAGGTTTCACAAAATCCTACCTTGAACTGTCAAAGGTTATTATATCAGTTGGCATACACACTTCTCAACTAATATTCAACTAAATCTTGTCCTCATTTTAGTTTAAACCTATAAAGCCTCATTTTCAAGGCAAGATACATACCATCAAGAACTATAGAAAGCGCACACTTTTTAGGCGCACTTTATAATTAAAAAGTAGGGGGTGGGCACTATCTAGGAGCTATTAAAAAATTCCTTTTTGCCCCTTACCTCGACAGAAAAAAAATCGCTGAAAAGTTATATAGGAAATCGAAACCACCATTTATGGTCATATTAACCCAGTTTCCTTTTAATTATTATGTTTTATTCTATGAACATGCACAGACATGGTGTAAAATAAGTCTATTGATTACTTTAACCCTTTCCTGAAAGGTTAATGCCATTTTACACCTTTACAAACCATTCACAATTATATACCATTTAACGTCTTTACAAACCATTCACAATTATATGCCATTTAACGCCTTTACAAACCATTCACAATTATACACCATTTTATGCCTTTACAAACCATTCACAATTATATACCATTTTACACCTTTACAAACCATTCACAATTATATGCTATTTTATGACTTTACAAACCATTCACAATTATATGCCATTTTACACCTTTACAAACCATTCACAATTATATGCTATTTTATGACTTTACAAACCATTCACGACTATATGCCATTTTACTCCATTACAAACCATTCACAATCATTAACAGAATCTGCATGACTAAGGGTTTATGGTTAGACTGGCTCAGCCTTAAATTCGTTATTACAAGTTGAACATACATTTATCAAAATCCTTCAATCTCTTTTAAAGAAAAACAACAAAGTCAAGTGAATTTTCAAAATTTATAGACCAACTATGAAAGAAAGTTTACTGCTATACTGACAATGTTTCACCATGGACCACATTTGCAAAGTCTTTGAAGTCGTAATTCAGGAAGTAAACTCTTTATAATGAAGTGGTATAAATCATTCACCGTGCGTTCACTACACGACCATATTAGCGTCGTCATTCATATTGAGTGAATGTTTGTTTATTGTTTATTGGGTTTATCGTCCCACCAACAGTATTTCAGTTATCTGGAGACGGTGTCCACTTGAAGCAGATATAGTGCTGCCTTCACTGTGTATAGCATGCCGTGAACACCTGGCATGATACCACACCCAGTCACATTATCCTGACACCGGGTCAACCAGTCGTGGAACTACCCTTATATTTGCTAGAGCGTTAGCAAGGGAGCTATACCACTACCATTTTAAACGACTTTGGTATATCGCAGCCCGGGATCTTGAGTGAATGTGTTTTATAAGATGTTGTTACCAGCAAACAGTAAAACAGTGTAAATGTTTCAAAATGAATTGCTTATTTTACATAATCAAACAGCAATTATGGGGCTTTCACACATTTCTCTTTATTCTATGAGACCAGTCAGTACAACGTCAAGTTATTATATAATTATGATCTGTGTGACAGACCAGTAAATGGAAAGTAATTAAAAAGTGTAATAATCAAATAGATATTTTCAGATCCAATTTTCTTTTGATTTATTATTTTAATTGTGTTTGCTTAAATGAAGTGTTACTGTTGAGAACTTTATTGAATAATTAGTTCAGTAACATAAAATTGGTAACAATAACATATTGTTCGGAATGGTATGCAACATCAATCTGTATATCTCAAATATGTTCCAGACTTTGACCTCCGATGAAAGTGTCCTAGATTTTTTTGGGGGAGTGCCGTACTAGATTCTCCCTGAAATTATTGATTGCCTGGGTTTACACAATAACTACACACTACACTGCAGACATCACTTGACTTAGATCGAGTCAGTTTCTTAGCGAAACATTCTGAGCTATTTTGACCCAAGATCTAAAGCCCAAAATAGAGGTGCGCACATGGTATGGGCACGCACTTTCAATAGCCCTTTACGGTATTACAAACGATTATAATAAGAATGTCTCCATCCTCGGTACAAGTTAACCAACCTTAGTCTTGTTTTTCTCCTAATATCACTATTTGTGTGCACCTCAAAGGTAATGGTGTATGCCAAAATACCATATCCTCAGGATAGGTAAGACGCTAATAATTATGAAAATCTGATTTATATGGTTTATGAAAACTAGGAAGTCGAATATGCAGTTTTAGGTTATTTTTGTTTTGTTTTGAAATACAGTGACCAGTTATGACCTTTTAGCAACAACCAGCTAACACATGAAAACTAGGAAGTCAGTATGCAGTTTTAGGTTATTTTTGTTTTGTTTTGAAATACAGTGACCAGTTATGACCTTTTAGCAACAACCAGCTAACACATGAAAACTAGGAAGTCAGTATGCAGTTTTAGGTTATTTTTGTTTTGTTTTGAAATACAGTGACCAGTTATGACCTTTTAGCAACAACCAGCTAACACATGAAAACTAGGAAGTCAGTATGCAGTTTTAGGTTATTTTTGTTTTGTTTTGAAATACAGTGACCAGTTATGACCTTTTAGCAACATCCAGCTAACACAGAAGAACCCCAGACAAATGTCTCTGCAGTGATATTTTTTCATTTGAAAAGTATGAGATAAAAAGTGCACATATTTGAAAACAATGCGATTTTTTCAAAATTAATGAGATTTTTTAGTAATCTTTGACAAAGGTTTTATTTTTGCACATAAAAGCAAATAACAATGTACATTTATTGTACAGAAACATTATATATTCATATAAATCAAAATTAACCAAGACTTGACAAGAGACTAGAGTTATTATGTAACAATAACTGGTTACATCACTGAGCAAAACCATTTTAAATGAAAGAACTTCAAAACTGGCCTCAATGGAACACTTAAAAAACTTTGCCTTAGAACATATAAGTAACTGTCACAGAAAGTTTTCGAAGCTTTTTTATAAACTAACACTGTTCAAGTTATGTTAAGAGCTTTTGTAAAGGCGTCTTTGCCAGGAATTTCTCCGAAGTCCAATGACTCCTTGGTAATCCATGTCTGAAGCCAATTTTATCAAAGTTTCTTTTTAGGAGGCATGACATTAGCGTCTCCAAAGTGAAAATGGAAATGACTGGAGATCGATCTGGTTACTGACATCGTATTGTACTGCCAATATAAACGGGAAACAAGTGTGCGTGAACAAGTGCACGTGACATAGCGGTGTTCCAGACAATTTTTACCTTGTAGTTATTGCTCAAAGACGATTTAGTATGGATATGAACGTTTTTGGAGGTTATGATTGCTAGTTTATCGATTGCATTTTTTAAGTGCAGATATATTAAAATCATGTGTTTTTCTTGAAAAATATGCGCTAAAAACACAAATCACACACCAAAAAATATCACTGCATGACAGTACTTTCATGTGATTCTTAAACCGAAGCAAAGATTTGGGATTTGCCAGCATTTTTGCTGATACTGTGCAGCGACATTTCTATAATTATAGCACAGGGGCACTTATGAGGTGCCCAGGGACTGAATCTGGCCGGTCCATTATACTGACAGACGAGTCGGGCACAATGCTGTCCCCCTAGCACCTCTGAGCGTTAGAAGGGAAGCCTTTACTACCAACTTTAAAGTCTTTGGTTTGGCCCGACCAGGGTTTGAACCCATGACCTCCTGATTCGCAAGCCGATGCTATATTAGGTGTTTTGTTTATAAATTAGACCGCACCAACCTATTATGATTAAAGCGATGCCTAACCCAGCTATTTTGGTGAAGGAAGATCCAAGACAAATATCAATCCAGAACCACCGGGGTTTGAGCCCGCAACCTTCCGATCTGCAAGCGGACATTCTACCACATGAGCTGCTGCGGCCGGTAAACCTAAGCAGAAAGCTAAAGCTCATATGAGAATTTATAAAAACATACCTCCATCAGTGCTCTTGTTAAATTCAGCAATATGGTTGGGTATTATACTGAATGCCATCTCTAGGTTGACCATGGTGGCGCTTTTGCTGAAGGTGAAGGTAAATGATGCATCATCTGGCCATCGAACGGTAACATATGGGTTGGAGTCACATCCACCAGAGTTAACGGTGCTGGAGTTTAAGTTCCAGCGAGGAACAGGCTGCAATCACAAGTTACATTAATCATCATAAAAAAGAACAAACATATTTTTACTAATTTCAATGTGCCTTGGAAAGGGACCCGTTCACAACTGACTACAGGCATGTACCCTATATAACTGGATCCTTTAAAATTACAATGTAAATATTCAACCAAATTTTCCTAAAAGCCATTATTTTTTTCAATTTATAAGATGAAATAACATGAACAGACTAGGAATATACTGGGGTAATCATCCAATGGGAATGCTAAAGTGTTATGCATACACTTCCTCAAAAGGAACAATTGCCAAAACATACTTATTTGTAATAAGACATGTTTTTTTTACCTTATATAGAAGGGGCTTTTACAGGCTTTCCCCTTAGAAAATAAGCTAAATGAAAATTTCCCTCTGATAAAATTCAATATTGAATTGCCTAAATGCAGAAATTAAACGCATTGATGTGGATAAGTGACAACAGTGGAAGCTTGAGTGAACTGGACTATGATAATCTAGTTGAGGAGTTCAAAAACAAGAAAAATAGAGAGACGGACTTGTAATACAAGATATATGATGGCAAATATGAAGTTAAAAAATGCACATTTTTCACTATTTTAATAAAGGCAGTGAAATTTTCCCCTTCTTATGGCCCCAGGCCCCATCCCCTTTTTATGTAAACAAAAATATAAAAAACCAGTTAGATAAAAAAAACAATTTACTGTTAAAAGTGACAAATTGTGTGGGGTTGCGACTTCTTTTTTCACAATTTACATAACTTTGCGATGCTTAAATTCACAATTTTGGTATAACTGGACATGTCCACAAAAGGGTGAAAAACTATGCTGAGAACCTAACAACACAATAAAAAAGTGTAACTAATTTTTAAAAACTAGCGTAAAATGGATGGTACAGCATGGTTAGTTCAATTTGAATTAAAGCAAGTAGTGAATCAAATTCCCAATATTTACAGAAAAATTCCAAACTACGACAAAAAAAAGACAAGGGCTATGATAGCCCTTAATCGCTCACCTGAGGACACAGGCTTTTAGTAGGCTTATATCTGGTGTCAAGTAATTAAGAGTTATTTACTTTAGAAATCTTGATGTGACAATTGGGCCATAAATGTAACTCCTTGGGTGACCACAGCACTTTCTAGGATATGACCTAGTGACGTCCTTTATGACCCCACATGACCCAGTTCCAAACTCATCGAAGATTTCATGTAGGCAAACATTCTGGCCAAGTTTGATGAAGATTGGGCCTTGTATGTTTCCTTTTTCTTGTTCATAAGGTTTTCCAAAGATTTGACCAAGTGACCTTTTCTTTACCCAAGTGACCTAGTTATGACTTGTTCAAGATTTCATATAGTCAAACATTCTGGCCAAGTGTGGTGAAGATTGGGCCATAAATGTGGCGTCTAGCAGGTTCATTAGGTTTTTCTAAGATTTGACCTAGTTACAAACTCAATCAAAATTTCTTGCAGACAAACATTCTGACCAAGTTTGGTGAAGACAAGATAAAACTGTGTGTTTTCGCAAGCAAATTGCTGATACCACAAGGAGTATGATGGATGAAGTGGTATCAGAAAAGCTCAGTTTAAGCTCAGGTGAGCTAAAAATTACGTGCTTTTTTGATAATATGTTTTTAATATGTAATTTTATGGAAATTTATGTCACTCATTTATATTTTTGCATGAACATTTTTAGAGCATGGCAATTACCTTAACTCATATCAATTTTTACTTTGTTGAAGTGATTTGATTTTGTTTTGCAGGGCTTAATAGGTCAAAAAACTTTTTCAAAATCACTTGATATAAACTGATACATTACAAGCAGGTAACTTGATTTACACTTTAAAACATTTTACAACAGTAATAAATGCTATGACTAAAGTGTAGTACTCTCCCATTTTTTTAAATACTGCTAAAATCAACACTTATGTGTTTATATTTATAGCTCCTATGGTCCCATGTTCACAACAATTTATAACCAATAACAAACTGTTTTGAAAAAGTCAACTGTTAAACTCAGTGGCTACACTATTAACTTCTTACTGTCAGTCCAGGTTCAAATTTCGCCTACGAGATAGAAATATTTCAAGTTGTGCTTTGTTACAGAAATCTGTTGTAAGAGTACTGACCGTCTGCTTTTTATCTTTGTCTGTCCACACCAGAGTGTTGTCAGACTGCACGTCCATCAGGATACACGGCGGTCCGGAGACAGGGTACTGGATATGAGTGGCACCACCTAGCAGGATGAAAGATGCGTTAAAATTAGACAATAATCCAACACCATATAAAGAGAGGTGGCTAATAAGGACACTAAATAAATATAACATCCTTTAGAGAGAGATAGCTCATATTATTCTACCTCATGTGACATTCTTATGTCAAACTCTCATCAATATTACAGACAGAGGTTTTGTTTGTTTGGTAAATAGAAGTGAGATTTACGAGTATATAAGAATAGAAAGTAATTGAAAGCTTTGTATTTTGTCCTTGAAACACCAAAAGTTTTGTAGAAAGTGGCAGCAAGTACACTATAGTATCGAGTAATTACGTTAGCTACTCATCTAAAACTATTTGTTAACGTAACACTGTGAAGAATAATAAACCGATTATAATCGGTGAAATCGTATCGGGAGTGGCAACCGATTCCAACCGATGATCGATTATGATTTGCATCTTATTTCCCAACACTAATAATTGGATTTACCATCCCATCAACACCTAGTCATATTATCCTAACATCGGGCCAACCAGTTGTGGAACTACCCTTATATTTGCTTGAGCGTTAGCAAGGAAGCTACACCGCTACCATTTTTAAAGACTTTGGTATGTTGCAGCCCAGGATCAAACCCGAGGCCTCTCGTACCTGAAGCCATGTTCTACCGATAGCTCTACCAGGTCTTGTCAGCATTGGTTTTGAATATTGCCCTCCAACAAAGAAAATGACCTCTGATGTCATTGTTTGCCATCATGTAACTTACAAAACTGTAGATGATAAAACAGCAATAAAGCCAAAAATTTTACCTCGTCCCAGGCAAGCAAAGCCATATAAAAAGGTGCAATCCAACCAAATTTGCCAAGCCCCATTTGTGCGTGCATTGTTTGTGTCTGATAAGTGTACGTTTTGGTGTGAGTTTATCACTCGTTTTGTAACAAATGTTAACAATGACAACATAATTATTGCATGATTTTTCTCCTTTTATATTTCAACTCATTTATAAAGCAATATATATTTCTCATGTGACTGAAGTAGTCACTTATTAAGCCAGGTTAGAATTACTTTTTTTTTACTTCCTTGAACTTGAAATTTTCTCCATGAAAGTGGAAAAACCCCCATTTGTTTTGCAATTGTAAACATGACCCAATGTCGGTCTTCAAAATGGGGAAAAGAAAGCCCAGGTATTACGCCCGTTTGAGGAAATTTGTTCATGATTTTTACATAATGAAGTCTAAGCAAAGGCAATTTTAAATCCTAACTTAATTGTTAGACAGAACATATCATGACAAAATCATTCTAAATGTTCATAGATAGTTTCCATGTGATGTCATAAGCGCTGATACGACAGTTTAAGGCAGCCATCTTTGAAGGCAGAAGCTAAAGCAGGCCGAAATCTGGAAATATGTGCTGTATTAAACTCACCAAGTGTTTTTTATTTTTCAGTCCAATTTATTGAATTTTATATCAAATTAAACAGCTTTTATGAACATTTTTAAATATCAAAACTATATTTTGATAGTTTAAAGGATAAAAAAATACAATTAAAAAAAAGGTATACAATTCATTTGGTTTAAGGATGAGCCAACAATTTTATTCATTTCTGTGTATTAAGTCTTTGTGCATTTATCAATTTTCAAAATATTGTTTTGTTAAAATATGAATTTCAAGAGCTTTCCAATGGTGTATAGCTCTTAATTTTTGCCCAGTGGGCATCCAGCTTTCAGATCTGCCGGGCCAGCAAATTCTTTTAGAGCTAGTCAGCCGGACCATCATAAAACTCCGTTATGTGTTGCCCGGGGTGGTGGTAATTATATCAAGATGCCAAATAAACAACGCCAGGTCACAGTGCACTCGACGTACTGTGTATTGTAATTTCGGCCCATATGAATTGTTAATCACTGTATGCGTGTTTTCATAACGTCTCGATCAATAATGACCCAAAGTAGCAAACATGATTGCTCTCGCTACACGACGTCCAGTGAAGACGTACACATGCGAGGTTACTATGGTATTTCCCGTCAACTATCGAAACTCCGCCTACCTAATAACCATTCGCATAATTTTGCGGGTATCGTTAAACGGCTCTCAACGAGTGTTGTGTACTACTGAAGAAGACGCCACCAATACTCCGCATACCTAATAAACTATGCATGAAAAGGAGTGTCCCTTGCAAATATTATGAGTTATTTGTTATTGTTAACCGATTTTTACGCTCCGCCCACTACTGCTAATGACAAGATTGATTGACAGCGACTGGCTAAAGTGCCGGCATGTTTGTGTGCTCGACTGTCGGCATATAATTAACGCAATTTAGGTAAAGTTTGTTGCTGAGCACTAATAATTGTTGTCTGTTATGATTAATTTGTTCAGATGGCAATTAATTAAGTTTTGATGTCAAGTTAATACGTAACAGACGGTCTTTCTTTAAAAAGGATCAGCGTCCGAATTAAAGACGTCAGTAATTATCACCCTTCGCCGATCATTTAATAATACTTAATGGTTTTAATTACCGTATTCACTCGTGTAATGGTCGCACCCGTGTAATGGCCGCACCCCCAAAATGACCGCAAAATTTGAAGAAAAAATCCTAATTCAATGTAATGGCCGCACCCCCAAAATGACCGCAAACACAGCTTATTATCCAAACACAGCTTATTATCCGTCAGTAAACACTTAAACAAACTTTCAACTTCAGTCTGCTAAATACACCAAGCTGTTGGCGTTTTTGTGTAGACTTGCCTCATTACACAGGTCAAGTGACTGACTCTGAGATAAGCTGTTGTCAAGGTGATATCGATCGGAGCAGTTTGACAGTGAGGGAGTGAACGATGTGTTTTTATAAGCAGCTGCCGATTACATTTCTCCATGCACTGTTCCCCGATATATCGTGTACTGTCATACCAGACTTGGTGACGTAGATCAAAGAAATTAATTTCATGCCGCCACGAGCTACAGGATAGCAGTGCGACTAACACTAGATACATTCGCAATGTGTCAAAAATACAGTCACAGTTTACCAATTAACCCTTTTGTTGAGACAGCAAGACTGGTCGACGCTCCTTTCATTTTTCACCTCGTCAAGGAGATTGTCGCCTCGTATCAAAGCTGTGTTGTTTTATCGGCTATACTATGAAATCCTTTGATCTGCATGGTAGTGTGCACATGACAGCTGGGTGAAATTGTTTGATGATGCAAACATTCAGAAATATGATACAAGAGATAAAACTAGGAAGTCATTTATAAATTATGGAATATGTTCACATTGGTTAGACAAAAGCATAGAACGGCGCTATCTCGTTCATATCGTCCGTCAACCTCCTACTTAGAGAGCTCATCTAGACGCATGGCGTCCCAAAAATCGGCAGAATCGTTCTAGAAAAAATGTCCCAAGGCCTTACACCTATAGAATGGCCGCACCCTCAACTCCTTAACGACAAAATCGGGTAAAAAAGTGCGGCGATTACACGAGTGAATACGGTATTCGAAGTTTGTAATGAGAAGTGCTAATAATGGGAACTAAAACTGATATATGTTCTGTTGTTTTTTTTTATCAATCATGCAAAATGGCACAGCGTTCACTTCTAGATTTTGGTGTGTCTAAGACGCGAAAGTTCAGCGAGTCATTTAGGAAAGTGAGTGATGCTGCAACTGCAGACCGTCAAGCCCCACTCACTCCCCAAGGAAAGCATCAGTCTGAAAAAAACAAGTCCATCAAACCCAAAACGACTTAAGTTCTCAGATCAAGAGCATGATCAGAACCAAAGGGCACAGCCGGATGAAGTCAGCAACATTCTCCCCCTGGTGAACATCATGGTTACCCTTTCACCCTCAACAGCTGAATGCAAGAGACAGTTCTCAGGTAAATCATTTATGGTGAAAGCAAATATGTGAAAAATGTATGATAAAAAAATGGTAACCTCTGCAAAATAAAATTAGTTTAGAATAATAAATGGCAAATTCATTTTAAATAATTCAATACCAGTCTCTTAAACTTGTTTTCAGAAAATTATCATGTTTTGTATTTATTTTTCAGCTATGAACATTATCAAGACGTGTCTGAGGACGAATCTCAAACAGGAGACATTGGAAGCTTGATGAGGGTCAAAAGTGATGATCCAGATTTCAACCAGTATAATCCCACAGCAGCCATACACCTGTGGATCAGTAGCGGTCCAGGAACAAGACATCTGTCAGGACACCAAAAACCACAGAAACATAGACTACTGTGTGACTGTGGATTCATAACTCCATGAACAATGGACAGTTTAAGTATTATATACTAATAGACATGTGTCTTTATAAATATAGTGTGACCTGTACATTGTAAGCTTGGATAGTTACCCGTACTTACCTCAGATCTTGACTACTTTATGTGTTATTTATTTACTGTGCACATTTTAGAATAAGAATTAACTTGCATTCATTTATAATGTTGTATTATGGAATAAAATGCATTGATGTTATTTATTATAAAGCAGGTATATGAATTATGTTTGTAATAAAGGGATGTATTGTTAAATAAATGTTGTTGCATGACAAACTGTGTTATTTATGATTGACAATTTCAGGCAAATTTTCCGGGCAACCAGAAACAAATTCTACTTGCCCAGTGGGCAACAAGAAAATTTAAGAATTTGTCGGTCCCTGGAACCACAAAAGAAGAATTTACCAAAAAATATAATTCAACCTTCTACACAGTTCATCTGAAAATTCCTAGAATTTGCCATCAAAGATGGCTTCCAAGAAAAAGGACATCACTGATGTGGGAACTCTAATCTTTCCAAATCAATATGTAAATAACACAACGTGGATTTCTGCATAAAAAAGATATCGACATCGCTGCAAATCTCCCGGATGATGAGAAAGCATAATCTCATTAGTAAGTGGTCAAATGGTTTTAAAAAAAGCTAAAGGATGACTCTGATAGGAAATAGATGTTTGTAGTGATAAATGTAGTGTTGTTGTATTTTACAATTCACTAAGAATATCATTGAGCAGCATTTTACATTATCTTTTCATGTAACATATTTATTTATGTTTGAAAAACTTGTTGAATACCACCTTCAAAACCACCCAAGAAAAGCTCTTAGAAAAAAAAATATTTATAAAAAGTACATATGTACATGTAACTTGGAACAGATCTGATTGGCATAAAGCAATAAGTTGTGCTTTTTACATCTTGAAAATAACTTTGTCAAAAACCAGCAAAAAAGGAAAATTATTTTGCATGATTCACCGATTGTCTACTTAGCTGCACTTAAAACACAGGAAATCTGGTCCTGCAGAAAAACAAACTGTGCTTGTTTTCTCAAGTTATGTAAAAAAAAAAAGTATCATAATCAACTATCTTGAAATGTCATGGTCATTTGCTTCATCTGATGTATAAACATTTGCTATAAAAGTGTTAATATGTCAGAAAATGATCTTCCGTGTAGCTAAATTGATATCCACTTAATCGACTAATCCAGCTTTACTGTTTTATGAAAGAGGGCGTGTTGTCTGATATAAAAAAAAAATGGCATATTTCTCTTTCATCAACTAAGATATAAAATGACATAAATACGTTTATATAATTCTAAATTATCTTTATACTCACATATTACCACCAAAACTGCAACTAAAGACAATGTCCGTAACATTTTCTTTTCCCTTCTCTGTACTTGTCAGCTGCTCTCTAGTCAACTGGTCACAAACCGGTTTAAACGCGGGTTACAAAGCTCTTTGCGCGCCGAAAATCTGTAAAATAAATAATAAATACTTATCAATGCCCAGCTTTAAATAAATAGGGATTGCGTTTTAACAAGCAAGAACTCGTGAAAGAAATAAACCGCATAGTACCTGTTTATGTTCCCACTTTACTGGCAAAATGGCGATGACCTCAAATCATATGACAGGTCATGTGCTACGAATTTGGTACAGGCTAAATCATTTACGTAATGTAAGAGTCGTCATGAATGTTCCATTTTTTTGTATATGAAGATATACGACGACAATTGTATATGAAGATAGATGCTTGCAGATAGATATATAGATCTCCATCCCCCGCCCCCTCTTCCTCCTCATCGCCTCATTCATCATCATCATTGTCATCTTCATCATCGTCGTCGTCATCATCATCGTCGTTGTCATCTTCATCGTCATCATCAGCAGCAGTGCTCAGCATAATGGTCAATATTTAACACATATTTTATTTCTTCTCTACTTCTCTAGTTATTTTCTGTTCCGTTCGACCTTTGTTGTGTTGTTGTTGTTGTTGTTTGCAGGGTAGGAGTGGCGTAGGAGTTGAAAACTCAGTAGTGTTTCTATTTTAATGGGTATTACTATTTTACTGAATTTGATATCAAATTAAACAGCTCTTATAAAGTATTTTGAATATAAAGACTATATTTTGATAGTTTAAAAGGTTAAAGAAATACAACCGAAAATGATACACAGTTTTTGTTTTTGTTTTTTTTTTAAGTATGAGCCAATAGTTTTATTTATTTCGGTGTATTAATTCTGTGTGCATTTATCAATTGTAAAATTATTGTATTCTAAATATATGAATTTCAAGAGATTTTCAATGGTGTATAGCTTTTAATTTTTGGACCACAAATGAAAAAATTACAAGAAAATAAAATTTACCCTTCTATACAATTCATATAAAAATCCCTTGAAATAACCATCAAAGATGGCTGTCGACATAATGGATTTTCACTGATGTGGAAACTATCTATAACAGTTAAACAGAAAATGTTTGTATGCAAGTGAAAAAATTATTTATCACACATAGCTGTTGCCAATCATTTTACAACTGTGGCAAATCGTCATTCATCTGTGCCGAATCGTTATTGTGGAATCGTTATTGTGGCGAATCGGTATTGTGGCGAATCGTTATTGTGGCGAATCGGTATTGTGGCGAATCGTTATTGTGGAATCTGTATTGTGGGATCGTTATTGTTGCGAGTCGGTATTGTGGCGAATCGGTATTGTGGCGAATCGTTATAGATAGTTTTTATGTGATGTCATAGGCACTTATAAGGCCGTTTAATGCAGCCATCTTTGAAGTCAGAAGCTAATGCAGGCCGAAATCTGGAGATATGTGCAGTCTATTTTACTGAATTTATATAAAATTTAACAGCTTTTATGAAGTATTTTAAATATCAAATTTATATTTTGATAACTTAAAAGGTAAAAAAATACAACAAAAAAAAGATACACTGTTCATTTTGTTTCAGGATGAGCAACTAATTTGTATTTATGTCTGTGTATTTTTTCTTTGTGCATTTATCAATTTTAAAAATATTGTATTTTAAAATATGAATTTTAAGAGCTTTCCAATGGTGTATAGCTTTTAATTTTTGGACCACAAATGAGGAAATTACAAGAAAATAAAATTTACGCTTCTGTACAATTTATCTGAAAATCCCTTGAAGTTGCCATCAAAGATGGCCGCCAAGATGAGGGATTTTCACGAATGTGGAAACTATCTATTGTGGCGAATCGTTATATTACCTTTAAAACATTTAGGAGCACGCCGAATAACCGTAACGTGTATTGGTTGGTTTTAAGAGGTAATAACTCCATACACATGTACATAAATTTGGGGGGAAAATGCCCATTGTATATTTATTCTAAGCTTGTGCGGCTTATTAGGTTTTCAACCACTTAGTGCAAATTCTTTAAGTTTGCATGATTTGCTTATTGGGTTTGTCGTCCCACCAACAGTAAATCAGTCATCTGGAGACGGTGTCCACTTGAAGCAGATATAGTGCTGCCTTCATTGTGTATAGCCTGCTGTGAACACCTGACATCATACCACAATCAGTCACATTATCCTAACATCGGACCAACCAGTCGTGGACCTTATATTTGTTTGAGCGTTAGCAAAGGAGCAATACCACTAGCATTTTAAAGACATTGGTATGCTGCGGCAATGCAGTAATTGCAATGCTTTTCAAAATATTGTGCAAATAATTCGTTTATCGTACGAATAAAATAATGTTTTCTTATATGCGTGTTTTGAACTTTTAATGAATTGACGTGAAGTTGTGTGTAAACGTACAATAGAGTCAACAGCATATTCGTTCAAAAGTTATTTCCCTTTATGTCGCTTAACTTCACGAATGCTTCTTATTTAAAAGCATCTTTATTGAAATCCGATATTGGCCCGATACAAAACAATATTGCTCCGATATTGGACGGATTTACAAAACCATATTGGTCCCATTCCCTATTTTCGAAATGAAAGAAATGTTTTAGTTATCTCCCTTGTGGGAATGTCTTTTCATAAACTTTATATAAGAAATATAATACATTTTATTTTTAATTTGCTTATTTTTAAATAAAAGCGCCCAACCTTTTAAATAAATTGTTATCTCAATCAATAAGATCCCGCATGCTTCAATCTTAAGTGTTTTTTTCAAAAGTGGAAAAAGTGGAAAAATCTTAAGTTTTATGCAGTAGCTATATACATATACATGTACGTACTCACAAGGGAGATAACAATGTAGTTTTTTTAATCGATAGAGTAAAGTCCCTTTACATACGAATAGAGGGAATTGATAATGAAAAGTAGTCGAGCGTAAACTGAGTAAACCCCGATTGGATTATTTGTCTGGAGTTATTGCCCTTTATGCATTGTTCATAGTAAATTCTTTTGCGTAAAATCCATGTATTTTTCGTTGGAATACAAGTACCCTTGTTTGACCTTCAGTGCTAGATAACGGCAGTTAATTTATTTTTTCATAATTTATTGTATTTAATGTCTGAATTGTCGTTATTAAGTACTGTTGATTGATATCGGCGTACAGCTGGTTATAATATAAAATATGTTTACTGGCATTCCGGCAGTTTCGGATCACTTTCACGAACGTATTTAATGATCTATGAGTTACGTATTGTATTTCCATGAAAAATTTTGTAAAAGAAAAGTAAAAATATAATATTTTTCTTATATTTACATTTTACTTAGTCAAATTCTCTATTCTTTGAAGCTGGTGTATTCAGACAGTTTCGAATCTGGTATGGGT
Source organism: Sinonovacula constricta (assembly GCA_007844125.1). NCBI lineage: Eukaryota > Metazoa > Mollusca > Bivalvia > Cardiida > Solecurtidae > Sinonovacula > Sinonovacula constricta. The sequence goes on from CM017563.1 coordinate 21,972,164, forward strand.
ATTCCGGATCACGTGATACATGATGTAGTATTTAATAAAGGGTTCGTGTCAAAAGCAATTCCACTTGTCAGTTTATTGACATTTTGTTTTTGGAATAAGAAATTATTCTAAGAGTATAAAAAAAAGCAGTTCTTGCTATAATGTCACTACCCGAGAGTTTTCCTATATCAAATAAAATTAGCAAAACCTAACCGATATTTTGCAGAATATGGGTGTAATTTCTACATAAATTCGTGCTTTAGTCAAAATAAAGACGATTTTGATATCTACCTCAATTGTTAGGAAGTACAAATCACGGAAAAATCGTTCGAAATATTAATTTTATTTTCCAAATCTATAAATAAGCATATAAATAAATGTTGCTCCCATATGATATAGCAATGGTATCAAAAGAAAGAATAAGAATATATGACAACAAAGACCTATGACCATTGCAGCAGATACCAGAATTTGAAAAGACACAGGACAAAAGTATTCCCATGCAAGCCAAATGTAAAAGTAAGAAAACCTCTGTGATGTGTCATGAGACAAAAAGAGCAAACCCAGCAGTTACCGCCTTGGAACAGTCAGTCGGCAAATGGGACTGACTGGGGTGCTTAAATCAGTTTTACAGAGCTCTAACCTCGCACTTCCTGTAGGGGTTTTTAAATGCAAGCCATGACAAGAAAACCGATTTATTTGAATAAAAAGTGTTCATGCGCTAAAGTTTTCTTAGATAAGTTATGACTTTGTTAAAAAAAAGAAGTGACGTAATGGAAAAATAATGTCCACGTGGTACTTAGAAGAGAATTAGAATTTCTTTTAGAAGAACTACACACAATTGTTGATTGTATATGAAACTAATGCTTGAATCAAGAAAGAAAATGACACGGGAAGAAGTATAAATGGTAGTAGCATCCAGTTCATGTGTACATAGAATCGAGGAACCAAAGTCGAATGTCCATCAAAGGAAAAGACACGTAGCAATCCTTATTGGATAAATTAAATGACAACATAGATTACATGCAAGGGGAGATGTTTTACGACCGCCACACTGCACAGGAACAATTGTTGTAATCATGAATAAGGAAATATGACAAAGTAGTATGAGCATTGCAACAGATACCAAAATTTGGCACAGGACAAAGGTATTCCCATACAAGCCAAATGTAAAAGTAAGAACGCATCTGTGATGAGTAGTCACGTGGTTATATTAGGTTCGAAAACATCAGATAGGAAATACTTGTTTGTAATGGCGCGTGTAATGGTCTGCTCCATTTATCACATTGATGTTGGATATCAATAAACAGCATTTCGCTGGATCTTTCCAGGTAAAACCAATTTATATGGTTGTTTGAAATAAAGAAATCTGGTGCAAGCTGTGGGATACCACATTTAAAACAACTAAACATTCGTCAAATTGTCAATAAATCATAAACAATATAACAAATAATATCGAATATATTTGAATTAAAGTATGATCACATTCTTGCCATTTTGACAAGATTTAAACAAAAATCTTTTCGGCGGTATTTAGACAAAAAGCCGTCATTATGGAGGCGTTTTTGTGTTTGTTTGCTTTGTAGTTTTTTGTTTGTTTGTTTTTGTTGTTGTTGTTTTTGGAAAAATCAAAGGCTAAAAAGGGAACCGATTTAGGTATAAAAACGGCTAAATACTTACAGCAAATCGTTTTTATAAAGCAAGGCGAGAAAAAAGACTAAGCATGTGTGGTCTGTTTTTATAACGACTGTCACTATTACAAGTTCCCTTGCACATTTGTGAAATGAACATTGCATAACTTGTTAGTTAATATCCGAGGTATTCCAAACAGTAGGTAGGTCCTTGTTGTTGAAATTCTTGGACTTTATCGCCTGTTCTTTTGTAAATATTGCAATAACAAACAGTGAATTTCTTACTTTTGCATAAATATAAGCTTCAAATTAATTTAAATACTTATAGAAATATGTTATTTAAAAAAGAAAATTGACATGTTTATTTATGATGGTTAACCTGGGTATCATAAGAAAGGCATAAAAGTCAACATACACTCTAAAGAGCACAAGCATAACAACCGAGTAAAACAAATGAAAGTACCTACTTGCATTTAGGCATTATTCAGGGGAGGCTATTCATTAATGTCTCTCATTTTGCTTGTCTTACTGATTTTACTGAAAACAAATGGCGATCAGCTGATATTTGTTTAAACCCCGTCACGTGACGTAATGGGAACCCAATACGTGATAAGTTCCGGATTATAACAATGAGTGACATTGTAGTGCCACAAGCTGTTTCCTGAAATGAGACGGCGACAGTATCAAATACTACATGATGGAAGGTTCTTATGAAACATAACACCATATAATAAGATATAAAGTAACAATCAGACAAATACCTTGGTAACAATTTGACTTCATACTTGTACATAACTTCCGTTTCCGGTACGTATTTCAATAACCCCACAAGGAAGAATTGTTTTCCAACAAGCCACTAAGCAGTCTGGTTCTCCTCTTGCCGTTTCTAAAAAGCTGTTTGGTTTGTTGTTTTGTGTGTGTGTGTTTGTTGTTGATGTAGTTTAAAAAATAGCTTCTTGGAATGTATTTTATTGCCAATTTTGGGGTGGGGGGATGGCGTCTGGACTGCCGACCACACCCACCCACCCGCTAGTTTCGCCTATGCATCCTGACCTTATTTGGCGATTGGATTACCTTTCAAATGCTCAGCGCTTAGTATGATATGGTCTTCATTATTTTACATGTTGATAATGTGTACGAAATTGATAAATGCATATTATTATTATTATTATTATTATTATTATTATTATTATTATTATTATTATTATTATTATTATTGTTGTTGTTGTTGTTGTTGTTGCACTACAAGAAGACTTTATATTTCACGCGAAAACTTGAATATTTGATATTGAATTGAATAATTTTCCATTTAAAATCACTGCTGACGTTTCTCTACCCATTACAAACTATCAGGCATAACTCCACGAACCAATATTTTAATTTTATTTTTTAATCATATTTTATCCCAACAGTGTTTCAAAAATTTCCTATGCGTAAATACATATCAGAAATCATTAAATACCTTTGCAATTTGGTAATCTTTATAGAACAAAGAAGGCAAAATTCAGGTAGTTCTGTTTGACCGATCTGGTAATATGAGCAATTCGGTGTTCGAGAAACCTCACTAAAGTCTGTCTTACAAAATGGTAGCGGAGCGGTTTTCAGGATATGATTTTAATCAGATTGGTGTTCGAGAGACCAGAGTTTGACTGTATTTTGTTTTGATTTTGTTTCCAAAGAACATCACAGCGACACAGTTATTACGACAACTAGTAAAATATTTGGTAAAAAAAGGCATCAGATAAATATCCGGGTAGAGCCAAGGATGATCCGCAGGTCAGGTGGAAGACTTTCCCATACGATTTTCCCCCAAACCGGCACTCGAGCGTACGCGGCGAGAGGCAGATGTGTCGGAAGATTTACAAATTGGCAGCTCTCACTGATGGGTGCCCGTAAATGGTGATGCATGTATGCAGTTTGCTTAGTATAATCGCATAAATGTCTTTGATTAAGACAACAGCAAAATAATAACAACAACATGGACGGAACATTTTTTTTAATTTTAATAGACATATTATATGAGTAACGATAATTGTGGAAATATAAAGTTGATATGATATTCTTAAATCACATATGCCCCAAATTGTCTGTAAAATTTATAATAATAAGCATTTTAATGAGTTCTTAAACCACAAATATCTTGTCAACATCAATAAAAGTCAAACAAATGTTGCCAATAAATGAACACGAACAGGGCACGAACAAAAATGTCGGATATAATTATTTAAAAAATATTTTCTTCGACCCCTTCAATTTTGAGACAGCGAGTGTCAACTTTAAACTATAAATAAGGCTAACTAATTTCGAACCTTTACAGCGGTATAACAAGACACATCTTCTTAATTACAAGCAACTGAGGATTCCGTTTAACCACCAAAACAGCAACTACTACTACTACTACTACTACTACTACTACTACTACTACTACTACTACTACTACTACTATTACTACTACTACTACTACTACTACTACTACTATTACTACTACTACTACTACTACTACTACTACTACTACTCTACTACTACTCTACTATTACTATAATTAATACTACCACCACCACCAACACTACTGCTACTACTACTACAGCTATAATATTACTACTACATCTACTACTTCTACTACCACCACCACTACTACGACTACGACTACTACTACTACTACTACTACTACTACTACTACTACTATTACTACTACTACTACTACTACTACTACTACTACTACTACTACTACTACTATTACTACTACTACTACTACTACTACTACTACTACTACTACTACTACTCTACTACTACTCTACTATTACTATAATTAATACTACCACCACCACCAACACTACTGCTACTACTACTACAACTATAATATTACTACTACATCTACTACTTCTACTACCACCACCACTACTACGACTACGACTACTACTACTACTACTACTACTACTACTACTACTACTACCATTCCTTCTACAACCACTACCACTCTTACCACTACTACTATACTGCTACTACTACTGATACTGCTACTACTACTAGTACTACTACTTTTACTACTACTGCTACTACTGATACTACTAGTACTTCTACACGTATACTGATCAACTAGGTCTAATACAAACATTTTATTTGCCGTTAAACAGAATCACTCGGTTACTGAAAATATGAAGTCCGATGACACTTGATATGCAAAGCAGTTTAACACTTTATGTTAAAGATGGTATACGACAGTTTGCCTGTACAGTTGCATGTTACTTTTTTCCAATTTAGGCATAATTTCTGCATAAACTCATAATTTTGTCTAAAAAAAGACGATTTTGAACACCACCTATATTGTTTGACACTACAACATGCGAAAAATACCACTATAAGGGTTCATTCTTTCTTAATATATAAATAAGTAGATAGTGATGCCTGCTAAAAATAGATGTCGAAGACAGAGCAGACTACCCGGATGACATAGTTTTCTTAGTTCAAAAATAGCTATCCCTGCTCAGATAGGATATACCTGTTTGCAATGACGAGTGGGGATTTATGCTGCGCTGTCCACACAAATCTAGAGCATGAAATAAACAGCATTTTGCAGAGCCTTTTATGTAACAATGAGGTATTTAGTATTTTGAGGAAAAACCTTTGGTACAAACTGTCGGATACCACGTTTAAGGCTTGCGAACAATGGTCATTGTAAAAGATATGTGTATATACGTTGTATAAGTAATTCTGAGTAATTTATTAAATAAAAAACAATATGCAAAACACGCCTGTTAGTTATTGCCTGTTGCGTCGGTAGTTCGTTATTGCATGCATTTCTATTCATTTAACACTTGGAAAACACAATCGAAACACGTCGGATAATTCACGAATTATCTTTTGGATGTATGTAGGTAGTCGGATCACCTCGGCCATTTCCCTAAATGGGGCTACTTTTAAGACAGACGTCAAAACAAAGATGGCAGCTCGGGAAACAGCTCACTACAGTACAATGACTGCAAAACTTCAATTTGTGGCGTCTTCACATTTAAATCATCCAATTTTAATTTACGAAGCGCAGCGAAACACAGCTGTCAAACGATGGCATTGTTTATTTTTTCTGCGAAATACATTTTAGGCAAATTCTTCTTCCGACTTCCGGCGAACAAATTTCAGTAAGTATCATTGCACCAGATACATCCGGGAGATGATCGTCCCGAGGACGGAATTAACCGAGTAGCTCCGATTGTTGGAAAACATTGTCAATTGTCCATAACAGATACCCGTCTGGTTGTCGCCGAGCAGTTACGAAGATAAATCGATACTACTTTGCCTTAAAAGTCGCTTTCTCAAACGGCGACAATAAAGTTATTATATGTGTATAAATGAATTATAAAACGTTACTGCAATTAAAGACAATGTCACTTACAGCAATCGCATGGTCTGCTCTACTATTTGATTGAACGTTTTTAATTAATCTTTAATTAAAAGCTTTTGAAATATTAGGCCGCGGAGACGGTGTGTCCGAAAGAGTAGAAAAATGTGTACTTTGGACTGATAAACATATTAAAATACAAGACCCATTTGTTGTGTGTACAGGTCAGTTTAAAGTTAAGCAATCAGCCTTCTCGATAAAATAAAAAGTTCAAATCCTATTGAGGGCAAAAAGATTCATCTGGAAAGATCTTTAACTTAGCTGCCGTACACCAGTGGTTCTACCCAGCCATGCAGACTTTGTTCACTAAAAATAGCTAGACGTCACCAATATGTCCACATTAATGTTGAGTCAATGAATTAAACAGCAAAACAAAGAAAGTGCTCTCTGATCATTGCGTGAAGATTCAAAACATTCCTCGCAGCTTAGATTTTTTTCTTCTAAATATTAAAACTGTAGCCTCATCCAGGTTTTTGATATTAAGATAATCCAATATAAGAGTCAGAGACCCAGTTAAGATTACCATTGAAACATCTAAGACAGTAATTGTTGGGTTTGCTCTTTTTGTTTAATAACTCATCACATTTTTTTCTTCTTACTTCTGCCTTTGGCTTGCACGTGAATACATTTTTCCTTTCAGGGGTTTGGTAAATGTTGCAATGCTTATAGGACTTTGTCATATATTCTTTTTTTACAAATATTGTCATTCATATTCAATATGCAGTCTCTTATCATCAAGTCAGAACGCTAATATGTTAATTAAAACTTGATTTATACTTTAAAAGAAGTTGTTCTATTGATCGATTATATATTAGCGTGAATTTTAGGTACCTATTGTATTAGAAAACTACCAGCAAAAATCCAGGTAATCCGCACAATATTTTAAAACACAATCAAATCTCATAGAAAAAAAAATAACAGATTAAATCAGTTTTCAAAGAATCTCTACAGAAAGTTATTAATTGGGCTATAGATACATGCCCATATCCTTCGCATCAAGGCGTTGCATACAATAAATAAATATTATATAAGAAGCATTTCAAAAAATGCCGCTGATATTACTGCGAACACATTTTAAATAACTAAATACTAATAAAAAACTAATAAATAAATTAAAAAAGTTGATTGTCAATACGGCAGCTGTAAATATGTCATGGATTATTTGATAGTTATGCGTTGATTTTATTAAAATACTATCTTCATAATGGATAGAGTGATTAGGCTACGGTGTATAGGTAGAAAACAACATATGATGTCGTTTAATAAGTTAAGCTTGTTTGACAAGCACACTACGAACTTGCTTGGTCTGAGGTGTCATTAGAAAATTGAATGTCTAGAGGACAATTAGCACCAGACTGATAACAAAGGACGCTACCCGGTGTATAATCTGGCGATCCATTTTGACTTTCGTTATAACTAGGACTATTGTTCGACACTACTTCATTAACATTAACGCACATGCATCTACCTCCACAACACTGTGACCGTGAAGTTGCCGTGTCCGCCGATGAGCATCTAACGCAATTGCAACATTGTCTTTGTGAATGCTCGCTGCCTTGCAACCCTTCCCGCCACCCGTCAATCGGTAATCTGGTAGTTACCTCCCCTGTGTTTACACATGTGACATCACACCTTTCTGTACTTCCGGCGGTAACAGTCATTAAAGTGTTCTGCTCCATGGCGGGTTCCATATTCTGTAAAAATGTCAGCACTTCTTGGTAAGAAGGTGGGTCGATTTCCGCGTATCGCATCACATCTTCATACTTGGGAGGGACGTCTACAATGCTTCTGTACGAGGGAGGCGGGTCCCGTCCAGATAGCAATGGAGCTCTGTCGTCTTGGTTGTTAGACCTTACGTTACCGTCTCTCGGACTTCTGCATAGCTTCTGTATCAAGATACTTCCGATAATGCCGAAGATCAGAACACCAAAACCATAGATAATACAATAGGACCAGATCCTAGGCACACAAGAGGTGGTGATCTGCGGATGCCTGTACATTCCGAGATCGTAGTACGAATTCACTTGAAACACCACTGTTTGTGTATTTTTGTCCAGGACTACGTTGCAAGATATCACATCGGAACAAGCTACATACGCATCGGACAGATTGTACACCGTGCGTTGTAACGTCATTTGCAAAGTTACCCAAGCTTGCGAGCCCTCAACTGATGAGTACACAACAAAATACTGACCTTCCTCCGGCACAATCACATGCGCACGTTGTGTAAGAGTATTACAGTTGTCTCGCATTTCGAGATAGTCCCTTAACAAGAAGCAGTCCTCGCACACACGGTCGTCTTTCCATTCATTAAAATTATCCTCACCTTTAAACACATAGAAAGCCATTGGCTTTTTCGAACAATGCAAGATTGTCAATTCAGATCCAGCGAGAAAGTAAAACGAGAAATAATCAAAACGACCATTGCCAATATACAGGGCTGTATTTTCTTCCAGAACTTCTCGAAAATCGGACAACTCTAGATGGCCTTGTACGCGGTAGGCGTCAAATGTAGGTCCGGGCGATTCTACGCTGACCACGTCACAAAAGAGATATCTCACATTGTTTGTGACAGCCCTCATGTCGGAGGGCGAGGCGTACTGAACATATGGCTGGTACAATACGCAGCCCATGAACACCGAACACGCCGTTGCTAAAACAAGCAACCATCCCCACAGCACTTTGATTCGCGTGCTTTTCCGCGTGGCAGTACAGCAGATGACGTAATTAAGCGTTGCATGGCAACAGCCGCCGCGACTGTACGATGTCATTAGTAAGAAATGTTTCTACTTGGCTGTTGTCGATTGATGATAACGTATACAGATCTGAAATGAAGGGAAAAGTTCAAAAAAACGGTTTGAATAACTTTAAAAAACAAAGACGGAACAATGGGATACATTGGTAAAATGGAAATTGTCTTCCTTGTTATTTAATATCCGAGGCATTCCAAACAGTAGGCAGGTATTTTCAGTTGAAATTCTTGGACTTTATCGCATCTTCTTTTGTAGTTAATGTAATTACAAACAGTGAAATTTCTTACTTTTGCATAAATATAAGTTTTAAAACCATTTAAATAATTAAGAGATTTGTAATTTCAAAAAGAAAAAGGAAGTGTCTGCTGATGATGGTTAACCTGTGTATCACAAGAAAGGCAGAAAAGTCAACAGACACTCCAAAAGGCACAAGCATAAAACCAGAGTAAAACAAATGAAAGGACCTACTAACATTTAGGGGATATTCAGGTGAGACTATTCATTAATGCCTCTAATTGTAGAACCGTCGTACATGAACACACTTTTTTATGTCTGCACGAAAGTTAAGCCGACCTCTCGATAATTACCCATAACAACGTGCCATCGGCATAATGTATTTTTAACTATGAATAACACGACCCCACCCCTCCCTGCATTCTCTATTGTAGTGTGCTTCACAAAATAATTATTTCGAAAGTAACCGGTTAGCAAACGACGGGTTTACCCGTTTTAATGCCTTAATTTTGGACCGGATGGGCGTCATGACATTTCTAATCATATGACAGGAAGCAAATTTAGTATGTATTGCATGGTTTTCTTGCGTGTACGATTACACGTGTAATTTAAATTCAACGCAACATGAATGGTTTAAGAATGGGACATTGAATAATTAATACAATCGATACGACAGAAATGGTTTCTAAATCCCATATAAAACAACTTTTTATCAATAAAATACAGAATAACACGTTGGCATAACAAATATATCTGCGTTAACATACAATCAATTTCAAGCAAACATTTATTTTCCATTTGAAAGTAGTACCCCTGACCTAAAGTTATTTTTTTTTATATTTTAGGGTAGATTCTTTTGTTTTGTGGCTGTATTTGCTATAAATAAGATAGTCTCATGCAATTTGGTGCAAAACAAAGCTTAAACATTGTAGAATTATGAAAATGCAAAATAACTGCATGCCTTTACTCAATAATGGACTGATTCATTTGGACCGGAAGTGATCATTCTATTGAAAATGTGCGGGACTATGCAAAATTACGTATGTATGTTTTCAGGAGAGGATAACCGTATTCGCTGTGCATACATTTTCTTCACTGAGGCCCTGTTATTAGATAATGCATTGGTCTTTCTCACAATATATAGTTTTGGGGTTCCCAAAGAAAAGGTTTGCTGTTAAGTTCCTTCCAAAGTTGTGACATTTACTTTAGAGTAAAGAACAAATTCATTTAGTGTCGTGTAACCTACACAGTCGGCTCTTATATAAACCCGTGAGAGTAACGAAAGATAAATCTGTCAGGAGAACGGGGTCCAGACTATCTATAACTTTGGCATAGCGTGTGACGTCACTACGTTAAAGTCATCTCTATACTACGACTCGTAACTCACCCAAAATTTGAGATTTGTGCCTACATACAAAATAGTTCCGCTTAGAAAATACGTTCGATTATAATATTCATTGAATTAAGATAAATGACTAAACAACCATATTTTAAGGCCTTATTCTATGTCTAGAAACTTTTAAAGTCTTGATATTTATAGATAAATGGAAAAAAATACGATGAGCAAGTTTTGCTACTTTCGCTTTCGTTAAACAGTAATATGTCCATTCTATACATAGCGTGTGACGTCACTACGTTAAAGTCTGGACCGTTTACAAAATTTAGTTCAAAATGTTTGCATGAAACACATTTTAACTGTTAGAATGTATAAAAAAATGCCAAAATAATCTGTTGTATACCTCTTCGTACTTGTTTTGTTCATTTTAGCAATCACTTCCGTATTCATAACAGCCATGTTGAAGAACTACTTTACCCACAATACACCGAGTGCATTCACACAGGTCATTTTGACCGTGTGTTGACGCAACGATAACTTTGGTTTATTCCTTGTCTGCCACACCTTTTGTATTGAAAGCTGCAGTGTTAACTTCCGTATACTCAGTATACTCGATTATCTTTGTGAATCAAGATCTTGCCAAATTGCTCCCAATTCTTATTAATGCCTAAGCACTGTTAACAGCGGAATACTCGTTTGTTTGTATATTTTTTTTCCCTAAAAGAAGGTCTCACAGATGCGATTTCCTTCCTGTTATTGCCTGCTACACTATTGTCTGTTAAATATGTAATGCCATTACAGGCACCGCTTTCCATTTTTTAAGTTGAAATATGAGTTGATTGCTTATTCTTTTAAGGCGTAGTAACGGAAATATAAAATCGAGGTACACGTACATTTCTACAGTTGCTATGGCAATAACAAAATATCTGACGTTTCTGAGAAGGTCTTCATAAAAAATTCATGAATAAATGTGTAATTATAATCTATTTGTATGTCGAATACTATAAAACTAGATCGAGCAGCGACATTTTAGTCTAAAAGGTTACTGACTAAATGCAAGGAAGAAAACAAACAAACATGACAACTATAAAATTAAGACTTTAAAAAAATAAGTCAAGTTAACATTGAATGTCGGTGCATTTTTCTCTAACAGTGTATGTTTGACTAAGAACTCTGAACTCCTTCTTCCCATCCCCATAAATTACATGTATCAGAGAAAAGGAAGTATGCACGAGTGAGATCATTACTGGAATATATATTAGTTTCCTTGTCGCAAATATAAACGCTAAAATCGTTCAGTTTCACAAAGAGCATTATTAAATATTTTATTAGCATCAATTAAACTTCCTTTCCGTTTATTATCACATTAAATTTTGTGGTTCATGCAATCCTTTGATAAGATAGTCAATGATAGTCAATGAATTGGGGTTATGTACGCCAGAGATGAGCAATGATTTCCTCTCAATAAGACGTTTAAAGGAGGTATCCGACAGTTTGGACCAAAATTTATTTTATCAAATAACCAAATAGGTCTTTGTTGCCTGAAAAGGTATTTCAAAATGCTGTTCATTGATGTCCAAGATCTTTGTAAACAGTCAAGCATAAATCACTACACGCCATTGCAAACAGGAATTTCCTATCTGAATAGGTAAATAAGAAAGGGTCCTATCAAAATTTCCAAAGATATCTAAACTTATTCTACCTCTAGACAAAGGCAAACAGGGTAAATATAAATGTGACAAAAACACGAAGACGAGACATAACACACAAAAAGAAAAACCATCATTTACCGCATTAGAACGGTCATTCGGCAAAAGGACCGAGGTAAAGAGCCACGGTAAAGAAATGGCTATTTTCAGACTTAGAAAACCACTTGACCACTTACTTTTGAGATCACGTTATATAGTCATCCGGGTAATCCTCTCTGACGTTGATATACATTGTTTACAGAGACTCTCTTATACAGTTGGAAAGAATACACATTCAGAGCGATTACTTTTTGTGATTAGTTTTGTCTAATAATTCTGTTAGTGTTCAAAATCGTATTATCAAGACTAACGTATGGGTTTATACAAAAATTATGCCAAAATTCTCCAAAAGCAGTGGTTCGATATTATTGTAAAGGCAAATTTTAACCGATCACTTCTGCCTGCTGCAAAACAACAACAACAACAACAACAGCAACAACAACACACACAATCAAATTGAGAATTAAAAGAAAACCACGAAACCTTGTAGCACCGCAATGAGGAACATTGGTTTAATTAAAGTTGTCTCCCTTGTTAGATAATATCCGAGGTGGTCCAAACAGTAGGCAGGACTTTTTTTCCAGATGTTGCAATGACAAACAATGCATTTTTTTAATTTTGCATAAATATGAACCTTAAATAGATTGAAAAGCACATATATAGCAATATATTACCATAATACATAATATTATTAAGGTTTGAGAAAGAAAAATGGCTTACTTTCTGAATAAACTCATATTTTTTTATGTAAAGATGACTTTTAACGCTCTCTCACTTGTAAGACAATTTAATTCGTTAAATAACATCGCTGTAAGTGTTCATTATATTTTCCAAATCTATAAATAAGCACAAAAGGGGTTTCTGCTAAAAATAGATATCAGCATCTGAGCGGATTACCCGGGTAAGTAAGTGACCACGTGGTTTTTTTTTTATCTTAGTTAAAACATAGCTGTGAAGCGTCGGTCAGATAGGAAATATCTGTTTGTAATAAGAGAACGGGATAAAAACTTGCTTTTGTTGTTTTTTTGTTGTTTTTTTTTAAATATATGTAGAACATCAATGAACGGCATTTTGCAGGTAATTCTGATGTAACAATAACATATTCGGTTGTAAGAAAATTATTTTGGGGTGCATACTTTTGGATACCACCTGTAAAGTCGAGCCCTCTGAAGGATCAATCACTATTGTTTGTGTCTGTCTTTTGAGCCATACACATGTTGTTTTTAAGTGCTTTGATACAATTACTGGGGGGGGGGTCTTATCCCAGGGATGGACCCACGGGGGTGAGATGGGGGATGCACCCACACCTACCAACCAGGTAAAAGAGTAGAGTTGTGAACACACATACATGTAAGCTTAAAATAAGCTTCTAAAGTGAAGTTTGTTTACTATTTAGGTCGAAGTTAGGGTACTGTGTGTATATATCTAGTATTTACTGCGATAAAGTTGAATGGATCCTGATTCATACCCCCAACCCCACCAAAATTTTATGGATCCGCCCCTGTCGTATCCCTATTGCATTGACACATATCATTTCTAATTTTCCTCCAGATTTTGAAAGTATTTTCACTTTTCTACGTTAAAACTATGATGGTAAAAGATTTCGATAAAGAAATAACAAACATTGACATATTAAACCATTCAATATATTTTGTTACACAAAATATAGTAAATGGTTGTTTTCAATTAAGTATTCGAAATATGTAATATTATGTTATCGGGTCTATTTCATTTCAATGTCCGACTTTCCAATTTTTTTGTTGGGTGCCCGAAATAAAAAAAAAACAGCACAACTGTATAATTGATATTCATTTGCTAATTTCACCACGATTTTCTATGAAGTATTTTAGCTGATTTGCCCTAAAATAATGCCGTGAATAGTGCGCTTTTTATATTTCATATTTTTATATACCAAGTACCGTATTCGTCATAAAATTTAACATGGATTATCCAGTAAACAGCCATTAAAAGAAACACGAAAAAATACTTCTGTCATTATTAAAACATATACTAGGGATACACAAAAATTGCCTAAGAGAATAAAATAAATAAAAATGTCGGCCGTACTGGTAATCGAACCCTAGACCCTTAGTTGAAAAATTATCCTAGCCCAGTAATAAATTCTCTATATTTAATTTACAGCTTTGCCGTACCGAAGCCTAAATACATGTATATCACCAATGAATATTACGAATAAATTATAATGTCCATTCGAATTTACTTCCTTTCTTTATGAAAATGTATGATTAACTGATTATATAAAAATAAAAAAATAATCCTAAATATATAGCCTAGACCATACACTCCTGCATGATGATGATGATGATGATGATGATGAAGATATTGATGATGATGATGATGATGATGATGATGATGATGATGATGATGATGATGATGATGACAATGACGATGATGACGATGGTGATTAAATGATAATTTTATGATGATGTTGACGATGATGATGGTGAAAAAGAAGAAGACAATGATGACGATAGTAATGATGATGATGATGAGGAGGAGGATAATGATGATGATGATGAGGAGGAGTATAATGATGACAATGATGAGGAGGAGTATAATGATGACGATGATGAGGAGGAGGATAATGATAATGATGATATTGATTATGAGTGTAAGTATGGTTATCATTAGAAAATTACATACACTGAAGTAACACAACACATTTTGTTACCTACAGGTCAAGTGCAGAAGCTCCGGTAAAAAAACCCAATGACAACCACTTGCAAATCCAATGTTTAATTTTCTGACCGCATTATTGCGATAGGCAAACACCGACACTCATATCTCGACATATTAGCCTATGTTAAATTTACCTAGGTCATAAGATATGAAGGATAAAATAAATGGCTCACGTGGTCTAATTTCATCGATATCACATGATGTTGACAACATTGAAACAAAAATACATGGTAGCAATGTACTAGATATTCACCTCTAATATACAAAAAAGACGTTTCTATAGAAAATAGAAACCGAACCGAGTGCAGCGAGTGCAGGCTTCTGTTCTCTTTGGAAAGTTCTTAAAAGATTCTATCCGACTGTCCCGCCTCACTTCTACCTGTTCTACCAGAACAGAACAGAACATTCCTTTATTTCATCCCAGGTACAATAGGTACAACATGGGGTAAGGTACACTTATATATGTTAACAAAATACAATGTTCCGGCTTTACCATTTAACAAGGAAGTATCATTATTCATAAATTGATATTTTGCTGAAGGGTGGAAGGTTTGGGGAACACACGACATATAGAAATACTGGCACAAATTATTGTTTCGTTTCCTTGCGAAAGAAAGCTAAATAATTGGAGAAGTTGAAAGGGCACGATAGTTTGGAAGTTAGTCGCGAACTTGAGTGTTCAGGTAAAGAGATGAGGCGACAGATTTTCAATAGTTTGCATGGTAAACAAACAAGTAAACAATCAAATAACAGTTAGTCAAGTAGTAAAGAAGAAAAATGAAAACGTATAATACAGAAGTATTTTGGTATCACGCGCTCATACACATACTCACCTATTTACACGCAACACACAACACGCTCGTGCAAGCACACACTCACACTCAAACACGCCCACATACATCCCAAAGCGCTGCATGTGTAAAGTTAACAGACATAAACTTTCAGTGCGCTGTGCACATGCTTCTTTAAAGGGAAAAAATAAATAAGTGTGCATAACAATAGAAAACTAAACGATGTAATGTGAATGTTGTACTTTAATAATTTATAATATTCAATTAAAGATGACGAAGCCAATACATTACAATAACATTCGTAAAATGTGTTCTAAATGCTTTTATAAAAAGAAGGGAACATTGTCAGAAAACATTTTTCTAGTTACAATGTTAAAATGTTGAGCTAGCCAGTTTCTTTTGAAATGAGGTAAATATTAGGATTCTTTCCGAAATAGCAGTATCTATTTTATCGATAATTACTACATGTATATAGTTACTTTAACGGTTACTTATTTAAGATTAGTCTAAAATAACCATTAATGTTTAAAGAATTGAAGTTTATGTTATCTAACAAATACAAAAAAAGCAAACAGTTTGGTAATCTACTTTGACGGTAACAATAAAAAAGAACTGGAACAATGTACATGTAAAGAAGAGTTAAGTAATACATTACACGGACCTATAAAAAGACATAGGAATAACTTAAAAGATGATTTATAGTAAAACGTCGACAATCTTATGAATCTGAGGATAAATTGCCATATGTATCTTTAACACAGAACTGGAGTACAAACAGGTAAGTTAAGCGGTGTAAATTTGTAGATGGGATTTTCATTTTTAATCCAGGACAGGGACAGAGGTGTTTTTATATAGGGTCTAAAAATCTAAAAAGAGACTAAGTCTAGAATTAAGAATGGATGTGAATAATTTTCCAAGGCAACTCATTAGAGTAATTGGTCTATAATTAGATCCTTTGTGCCCGGTATATAGGACTGCATTGAACAATGCGGTATATGCAGGTAAAAATTTATTTTGTGAGGCTTTTATGTACTCATTTAATATATTGTAAAATGGGCTAGGGGCTTTTCCGTTTTTAAGACTATTTATACATTTTTGTATTTCTTCCAATGTAATCGGGCTATTTAAAAATCATTGGAGTCACAATTGTCTAAAATGTTAAACCGATCATAATTTATATTTGATTTGTTAATTTGTTCACAGTGGTAATAGAACTCATCGAGTGTAGGTTGTTTAGTGTCCTTATTCTTTGGTTTAAGGCTATTTATAATTTTCCAGTTCCTTTTTTGGATTACCGTTATCTAATTTTCTTAGTTTCTTTTTTCTCTATAATGGTTCATAGTTTACGTACACGATTTACTAACTTTTCGAAGGTTTATTTTATTTTCAAATGATGGATTTTCCTTAAATCTCGATCTTGCTCTATTATATTGTGGTTTTTCTTTGCGATAATAGGGTCCAAACCATGGTCATGCCAAATTGACATGTAATCCGCCCCATAAAACTGTCAATCAAACTGTCACTCGTCTTGACGTGTTCCAACATGTCGTCACAAGGGGAGGAGTCAAGCCAGAATGCGTGGTCTGATGCACATGCGCAGTTGAAAATAAAACCATTTACTTTCTTAATGTTTTTGATACTTTTAGATTTTCGATTTTTCGAACGGAGGTTACGCACTTTACGAAAGTGCGTAATGGCAGATACGCGCCTGCTGAGAATTAAATACATGTAGTTAAGGGAGTCAATAAATCGCAAACTGTGTGGAGAAAAGTGTAAAATGTCCAAACAACATTTATATTGATTATCCTTCCAGGGGCGTAGCTAGCATGATATGATGTGTACGCATAGTCGCTAGAGGGGTCTGGGAGCATGCGTCTCCGGAAAACTTTGTGTTTTTAGATCGTGCATGGTGTCTTCTCGGGATTTTTTTGGTATCAAGATATAACTAGATTTTAAGTAAAATATAATATGTGATCATCTTGAGGACGGAATTATCTAAAAAATGTTCCGCTTTTAAATATAAGAGTACGAAATTTGTCCCATATAAGGAGCTACAGAAAAGATACTTATTCGCCTAGCAATATTACATACTTTTCATGGTCAAAATAGCGGTACTGTTTGATTGCAATAAATATACACACCCCGCTTCTAGGGCAAGATTTTTGTTGCAGATTTATTTTTTTTAATTTTTTTCTTATCCTTTGGAGACAATATGTACGCAGCTGCGTATTGTGCGTACTGGAAGCTACGCGCCTGCCTTCGTTCATTTTCATTTACCTTGGGTGGTATCTGTCTTAAAATTAATGTATTTGAAGTATTTCTAAGTTTTTATAATTGCATAAGACAGCAAAATATTGTCACTAACATGGACCGATCAGTCTGGATTAGAAACACTCTCTGCCTCGTATTGGGATTGGGATTAGCCGGCATTTTTACCGATACTGCGCAGCGACATTTCTATCATTACAGCACAGGGGCACTTATGAGGTGCCCAGGGACTGAACCCGGCCGGTCCATTATACTGACACCGACGAGTCAGACGTAATGCTGTCCCCGTAGCCCCGAGCGTTAGGAGGAAAGCCACTACTACCAACTTTAAAGTCTTTGGTATGACCCGGCCGGGGTTCGAACCCACAACGCCTCGTATTGTGGCAGGAAGTTCTGTGATAGAAACATTTAACAGAAGAAGCGCAAAATTGTCAAGCTTTGATACCTAGAAAGTAATTGAACATTAACAAAAATACAAAATTAAAATGTTAACAAACATTCATTGAAAAGAAGTCCCCGAGGCAACTCCAATATGATGTGTTTTATAAATTATATAATGGAGTGTATTGAAAACAGTCTTCGATAAAGCATGTTAAACTTAAGTATGTTTGCAAGAAACAATAAACTATTTTGGATGCTATGAATTGTTTACTTTTGTCCTACTCCTACAAATGCTGACGCAAGGCAAACCCGTATGGAAATCTGAAAAACTCGCATTGGCCGAAATTCCAAGTAACACTATATACCGTTTTGTTCCTATTAAACGTCCGGGCGTTAGGGTGGGTGGAGCTTATAATAAACAATTTATAACGCATAAAACATCACTCGACCCAGTAAGTGCCTATTACGCGATAAGCTTAAAATAAAATGGCGCAAACGGAGCGAGCGACTGGTGTCGAAAATGTGTAACCTTTGGCCTCTCAGTTCTCAAAAAGCTCATTTTCTGAAATAAAAAGGAACCAATAAATTGTGTTAAAGCATGCATATCCAGCGCCGCATATCTTTTTTAAAGATAGATTACGTTTTTTTAAGATATATTGGTAAGATATCATTGACCCT
Organism: Sinonovacula constricta; assembly: GCA_007844125.1. Lineage (NCBI taxonomy): Eukaryota > Metazoa > Mollusca > Bivalvia > Cardiida > Solecurtidae > Sinonovacula > Sinonovacula constricta. The sequence goes on from CM017563.1 coordinate 21,991,059, forward strand.
GGTAATTAAATGTTTCTTCCAAATTGTCAGTTGCAACAAGACAATGCTGATTGTGATTCTAGTCTCAAAGGTTTGCCTATTAGAATAGCGATCGTTTTTTTGTCCGACTAACTACACAAGATTATATCAAAAAAGCTACATTTAATGACAGGCACAGCTCAAATTAGAATGAATAGAGGAGAAATAGTCTGGCCATGTTTCACTTTACCCCACCCACTAAATACACCCCTAAAATATTACCTTAAAAACTTTTGCCTGTAAAATATATTCCGGGTGTGGTTTATCATGGTTGGTATTTTTGAATACCTATTTCTGAATTTTGCTTTTATTTATATCTGTATACCATCATGCAGCGGTAGCCAGACTAAACCAGACTCAACCGGAACTGGATGTTCTTCCGGTGTATAGCTTGTTTGCTTGACACCTAGTGAACAGTTGTCAACACACCGATGAAGACTGTGTAAAACAATCAAACTGTTCGTAATTAAAAAAGGGTCTTCGTTAATGGATATTTATCCCATAACCAACCGCGCGGGCGTGGGGTAACACTCATGCGTTATATTTGGTAACACACTTAGTTAGCGTAGTGTGACGTCATTAAGTATGTGTAGTGTATATGCCAATCTCCTGATCACTTTGTTGTCGCCGTTTTATGCATTTTGTTGGACAATTTCATTTTAATTAATCAAAAATAACATTTTAGTCATGTTATAATCGAATCTGTTCCCTTTTTATGGAAAATAGTCGAGTAAAGAGTGGAACTATTTTTTGTGCTGATTCTTCCAAACCGAATTTTACATGTCAATGCCGACTGTTCATAATATAAAAATTTGACGCATTGTAAACAAAAACAATTGATGTTGTACTTATGTGATAAATAGAATCTTATATTCGTGTTCATTAGATACTGAAATATTAAACTCGTCTAAAATAAAACGAAACTCGGCAGACCCTCGTTTCGTATCATTTCGTCCAACTCGTTTAATAAATCAGATCCTCTATTTATCACCAAAATTGGGCAATCCAGCACAAGAGATTAATCTACATTGCGGTACATGTATATTAGATTGCTTTAACACAAGTTAAAAAATATATAAAAATTTAATCAATGGTGATCAAGTTACTTTAATTATAATGATATGTACATGTACTAACAAAAAAGAATGATGTTATAAAATATTATTTACCTAGTGATTACTCTCATCGATGTCTTTCCTTTGGAAAAACCCACCACCAGTTAGGCGGAAAAAAAACTCTTTCATTGAAGGGTCACGTTTACATTCTTTACTTATTAAGCGATCTTCTGCCAATTGTTTATACCAGGAAGTCATTATATTTATGACATGTTCAATTGTATACATACTTCTCGAAATCCCTTTGTTTTATTGTACTATTGTAAGGACCAACCATGTGTATGTTAAGAGTAGGAAATCATAGTCACGAAACAATTTTGAAAATATTATTTACCGAGTGATTACTCTTATCGACGTCTATTTTAATTTAATCAATCAATTAACGCCTAATCATTCATTAGAAACAGTTAATTAATAAGTATTAATTAAACTGGAAAAACATTAATTTATTCGTTCATTCATGCGTTCATTAATTATTTATAATTAATTAATTGTATAATTAATAAACGAACGAATGAATAAACGAATATTTTTTTACTTAAAATCACACTTTCAATACATGTATAGATACGTGTTTTTGTTTTGTTCGTGAAATACAAAGCAGCGATACATTTATTGCCATTATTAAATGTCCAGCCGTCATTGCCGTAGGGCCGTCATTGCCGTAGGAAGATCCCAGACAAATGTCTGAGTAGAACATCGGCGCATACATTCATCAGGATGGATCCAGGGGATGGGGTGGGGGTTGCATCCCCCCTCCTACCCGATAAAAGAGTTGTGAAAACTCATACATGCAAGCTTAAAAATACTACGCTTTTTAATTAAATTTTGTCTGTTGACTGATCAGATCGACGTTAGGGTCCCTTACTGTGTATATAAAACGAGTATTTACTGCGATAAAGTTTAATGGATTTTGATTCAAACCACCCCCACCCCCACCAACAAAATTTTCTGGATCTGCCTCTGCAATTCGTGAATCTTATCTTAACGATAAAGGATAAAGTCTGAGGCATGTTAAATGCCGTATCCAGATGTTGATCATAGATGTTGATCATATTAAAAAAATAATTATGATTAAAATTATTGAATATTAGCAAGTGGCATCAGTAAATAACCTGTTTTATTGTTTATTGTTTATTAGGTTTATCGTCCCACCAACAGTATTTCCGTTATCTGGAGACTGTGTCCACTTGAAGCAGATATAGTGCTGCCTTTACTGTGTATAGCATGCCGTGAACACCTTGCATTTTTACTATAATATAGCCGTTAATTTGCCCATTTCACACACATACAGAACACTAAAGCATTGCATTTTTACTATAATATAGCCGTTAATTTGCCCATTTCACACACATACACAACACTTAAGCATTGCATCTTTACCATAATATAGCCGTTAATATGCCCATTTCCCACACATACACAACACTTAAGCATTTCATTTATACCATAATATAGCCGTTAATTTGCCCATTTCACACACATACACAACACTTAAGCATTGCATCTCTACCATAATATAGCCGTTAATTTGCCCATTTCACACACATACAGAACACTAAAGCATTTCATTTATACCATAATATAGCCGTTAATTTGCCCATTTCACACACATACACAACACTTAAGCATTGCATCTTTACCATAATATAGTCGTTAATTTGCCCATTTCACACACATACACAACACTTAAGCATTGCATTTTTACCATAATATAGCCGTTAAATTGCCCATTTCACACACATACACAACACTTAAGCATTGCATCTTTACCATAATATAGCCGTTAATATGCCCATTTCCCACACATACACAACACTTAAGCATTTCATTTATACCATAATATAGCCGTTAATTTGCCCATTTCACACACATACACAACACTTAAGCATTGCATCTTTTACCATAATATAGCCGTTAATGAGTCAAGATCCACTTTTATAAGATAAGATACATCTGGAATAAAGTAGTTCATTATTTCAATTAAACCATGTAAGATTTACTTATATATGCTCTAGTTTAGTAAATGAGTTTTAAATACCTGAACCCATACATAGTACGTGATTGACATGATATGAACTAACTATTATGTTTACATATGCATTTTAAAGGTTGTGTCAGACAGTTTACCCATATCAAATGCATTTAACAGGTTTTTCACGGTTCCTGGGAATTCAGGGATGGGATTTGGGATTTGCCGGCATTTTTGCCGATACTGTGCAGCGACATTTCTGTCATTATAGCACAGAGGCACTTATGAGGTGCCCAGGGACTGACACCGACGAGTCTGGCGTTATGCTGTCCCCTTAGCCCCGAGCGTTAGGAGGGAAGCCACTACTACCAGCTTTAAAGTATTCAGTTTGACACGTGGTTTGAACCCGCGACCTCCCGATTCGCAAGCCGACGCTCTCCCACCCGAGCTATTGTGGCCGGGAATTCAGGCACAAATCTTGCATTTAGTTATATTTGAATCAAAGTATATGTGATTCTGAGCACCACCTACATTGTAAGAGCATAAATTGTGAAAGATAACACTCAAAATGTTCATTCTTTCCAAATTTATAAATAATCACGATGGGGATCTCCGCTAAAAATAGATATCGACGTCAGCGTGGACTACCCGGATGACGATATAACGCGATCTCAAAAGTAAGTGGTCACGTGATTTTCTAAGTTTGAAAATAGCTATCTCTGCAGCGTGGCTCGAATAGGAAATACCTGTTTGCAATGACGAGTGGTGATGTATGCTTGGATGTTCACACAGATCTAGAACATTAATGAACAGCATTTTAAAGAACCTTTTTAGGCAACAATGACTTACTTGGTTATTTGAGAAAAGAAATTTTGGTCCAAACTGTCGGGGACCAACTTTAAAGTTCCGCATGACTGAACCAAGTATATTTGCAATTTTCTTTGAATAAGGTAAAAGATAACACTCTTTACACTATTATATCTAATTCTAATAATTAAACACTTAACAATATATTTGCTAACAGTATGAAGTGGCAATAATAAAATATGCTACAAAGTACTTCTATACATATCCACTTAGCATATCAATAGCTTGATTCCGGTTTTCCCCTTACTAGTTGTGAGCATTCCAGATTTCATTTTCCGAAAATCTGAGCTAACTGAAAGCATAGTTTCAAACAAACTTAGACATAGAAAACGCCAAAGTAAATTATCGACCGAGCGCTGTTCAAATTTTGAAAAATACAAAAAGTACGCTTTTGCCCTACTTTTCGCCTAATCAGATGCTAGTATTTTATGTTTATGCGGAGAATGAATCTCTTTGCCTCGACAAGCTTAATTTCTTAACCTATTTGGTAACACACAAATTTAGAAAACTGACATTTATACCGAAAAACACTACATTACCTGTTTCTAGAAAATTGCAGCTTTCTTACCACGATCTGTCACATCCGTGTTGCGATTAATGAAGGGACGCTCCGTACTTGTTTATATGACCGGCAGTTATATGAAAGATAACGCAGTTACAATCATTAACAGATATCTGTAGCGAGCCATAGGACAAAACAGCGGTAACTTCAACATGTCGACTATGCCATTTAGTTGATTATTGTTTGTAGGCAATACTCTGCATGTAGCCGAAGTGGGGGTTGTTTGTCCGTCTGTCTGCTATCAGAGTGACCTCTCGAAACGTCTGCTTCTCCGGTTTATCAGGGTCTGGGATTGGGATTGGGATTAGCCGGCATTTTTGCCGATACTGCGCAGCGACATTTCTATCATTATAGCACAGGGGCACTTATGAGGTGCCCAGGGACTGAACCCGGCCGGTCCATTATACTGACACCGACGAGTCAGGCGTAATGCTGTCCCCGTAGCCCGAGCGTTAGGAGGGAAGCCACTACTACCAACTTTAAAGTCTTTGGTTTGACCCGGCCGGGGTTCGAACCCACGACCTCCCGATCCGCAAGCCGACGCTCTACCATCTGAGCTATTGCGGCCGGTTTTATCAGGGTCTACTTGATAACATACTTAGTTCATGTGTAATGTAAACATTAATATCCATTGATTGTTTACAATTTGTGCAGTTATCTGATCGTCAAACAACACTCCTTTCACTTTTTAAGGAAAGTCTCATTCGTACATCCTATTTTTACTAATTTGTTGATATTCGTTTGCAATGTGCCTGAGTCAAACCGTCCAATCATTCTTCTTGACGCAGATGCCTGTCTTGTCTTTCGGACACAGATGTTCTACATTGCATCTGCACACAGATGTAGGTGTACTTCTCTCCTGGGCACAGATGTCATACTTTTTTCAGGCCACATAATTTTGTACTAATTTTCTACTGGGCACAGATGTCTTTTTTTTGCACATATGCCTAATTTTTTTTTTTGGCCACATATGCACCTGCTTGCTTCTGTGCATGGATGTTTACATTGTCTTCTGGCCACATATGTACTAGTTTTTCCTGGGCACATAGGTCTACATTCTCTTCTGGCCACATATGCACCAGCTTTCTTCTGGGCACAGATGTCTACATTTTCTTTTAGTCAGATATGTACTAGTTTTTTCTGGGCACAGATGTCTACATTTTCTTTTAGTCAAATATGTACTAGTTTTCTTCTGGGCACAGATGTCTACATTTTCTTTTAGTCAAATATGTACTAGTTTTCTTCTGGGCACATATGTCTACATTTTCTCTTAGTCAAATATGTACTAATTTTCTTCTGGGCACAGATGTCTACATTTTTTTAGTCAGATATGTACTGGTTTTCGCCTGGGCACATGTATATTTCATGCTTTTATCCTGGATGTTCTACTTCCCCCTTGACCATATGTCCTACTTCCTCCCTTGACACAAATGTCATACACCCCCGACCTTCTTTAACATAAATTATGTCCTACTCCCCCAAGTGACATACATATACTACTTTCCCTCTTGAAACAGATGTCCCACTTTCCCATTGACACAAATGTCCTACATTCTGCATTGACACAAATTTCCTACTTCCCATTGACACAAATGGCCTACTTTTCTCACATTGACACCAACGTCCTTCTTTCCATTTTGACACAAATGACCTGAGCCAACCTACCCCTCCCCCACCCCACCTTGAGACAAATGTCATACTTTCCTCACTAACATAAATGACCTACCCCCCCCCCCCTGTACACATATATACTATCTTTCTCCTGAACACAGATTTATTCTCTTTCTCCTGGACATAGATAAACTATCTTTCTCCTGAACACAGATATACTATCTTTCTCCTGAAGACAGATATACTCTCTTTCTCCTGAACACAGATATACTCTCTTTCTCCTGAGCACAGATATACTCTCTTTCTCCTAAACACATATATACTATCTTTCTCCTAAACACATATATACTCTCTTTCTCCTAAACACATATATACTCTCTTTCTCCTAAACACATATATACTCTCTTTCTCCTGAACACAGATATACTCTCTTTCTCCTAAACACAGATATACTCTCTTTCTCCTGAACACAGATATACTCTCTCCTAAACACATATATACTATCTTTCTCCTGAACACAGATATACTCTCTTTCTCCTAAACACAGATATATTATCTTTCTCCTAAACACAGATATATTCTCTTTCTCCTGAACACAGATATACTCTCTTTCTCCTAAACAAAGATATATACTCTCTTTCTCCTGAACACAGATATACTCTCTTTCTCCTGAACACAGATATACTCTCTTTCTCCTGAACACAGATATACTCCCTTTCTCCTGAACACAGATATATTCTCTTTCTCCTGAACACAGATATACTCTCTTTCTCCTGAACACAGATATACTCTCTTTCTCCTGAACACAGATATACTCTCTTTCTCCTGAACACAGATATACTCTCTTTCTCCTGAACACAGATATACTCTCTTTCTCCTGAACACAGATATACTCTCTTTCTCCTAAACACATATATACTATCTTTCTCCTGGACACAGATATACTCTCTTTCTCCTGAACACAGATATACTCTCTTTTTCCTGAACACAGATATACCCCCTTTCTCCTGAACAGAGATATATTCTCTTTCTCCTGAACACAGATATACTCTCTTTCTCCTGAACACAGATATACTCTCCTCCTCCTAAACAAAGATATATACTCTCTTTCTCCTGAACACAGATATACTCTCTTTTTCCTGAACACAGATATACTCCCTTTCTCCTGAACAGAGATATATTCTCTTTCTCCTGAACACAGATATACTCTCTTTCTCCTGAACACAGATATACTCTCCTCCTCCTAAACAAAGATATATACTCTCTTTCTCCTGAACACAGATATACTCTCTTTCTCCTGAACACAGATATACTCTCTTTCTCCTGAACACAGATATACTCCCTTTCTCCTGAACACAGATATATTCTCTTTCTCCTGAACACAGATATACTCTCTTTCTCCTGAACACAGATATACTCTCTTTCTCCTGAACACAGATATACTCTCTTTCTCCTGAACACAGATATACTCTCTTTCTCCTGAACACAGATATACTCTCTTTCTCCTAAACACATATATACTATCTTTCTCCTGGACACAGATATACTCTCTTTCTCCTGAACACAGATATACTCTCTTTTTCCTGAACACAGATATACCCCCTTTCTCCTGAACAGAGATATATTCTCTTTCTCCTGAACACAGATATACGCTCTTTCTCCCGAACACAGATATACTCTCCTCCTCCTAAACAAAGATATATACTCTCTTTCTCCTGAACACAGATATACTCTCTTTTTCCTGAACACAGATATACTCCCTTTCTCCTGAACAGAGATATATTCTCTTTCTCCTGAACACAGATATACTCTCTTTCTCCTGAACACAGATATACTCTCCTCCTCCTAAACAAAGATATATACTCTCTTTCTCCTGAACACAGATATACTCTCTTTCTCCTGAACACAGATGTACTCTCTTTCTCCTGAACACAGATTTATTCTCTTTCTCCTGAACACAGATTAATCTCTTTCTCCTGAACACAGATATACTCTCTTTCTCCTGAACACAGACATATTCTCTTTCTCCTGAACACAGATGTACTCTCTTTCTCCTGAACACAGATATACTCTCTTTCTCCTGAACACAGATATATTCTCTTTCTCCTGAACACAGATGTACTCTCTTTCTCCTGAAGACAGATATACTCTCTTTCTCCTGAACACAGATATATTCTCTTTCTCCTAAACACATATATACTATCTTTCTCCTGGACACAGATATACTCTCTTTCTCCTAAACAAAGATATATACTCTCTTTCTCCTGAACACAGATATATTCTCTTTCTGCTGACCACAGATATATTCTCTTTCTTCTAAACACAGATATACTCTCTTTCTCCTGAACACAGATGTACTCTCTTTCTCCTGAACACAGATAAATTATCTTTCTCCTGAACACAGATATATTCTCTTTCTCTTGAACACAGATATACTCTTTTTCTCCTGAACACAGATATATTCTCTTTCTCCTGAACACAGATGTACTCTCTTTCTCCTGAACACAGATATACTCTCTTTCTCCTGAACACAGATATATTCTCTTTCTCCTAAACACATATATACTATCTTTCTCCTGGACACAGATATACTCTCTTTCTCCTAAACAAAGATATATACTCTCTTTCTCCTGAACACAGATATATTATCTTTCTGCTGACCACAGATATATTCTCTTTCTTCTAAACACAGATATACTCTCTTTCTCCTGAACACAGATGTACTCTCTTTCTCCTGAACACAGATATATTCTCTTTCTCCTGAACACAGATATACTATCTTTCTCCTGGACTCAAATATATTCTCTTTCTCCTGAACACAGATATATTCTCTTTCTCCTGAACACAGATATATTATCTTTCTCCTGAACACAGATATACAGTCTTTCTCCTGAACACAGATAAATTATCTTTCTCCTGAACACAGATATCTTCTCTTTCTCTTGAACACAGATATACTCTCTTTCTCCTGAACACAGATATATTATCTTTCTCCTGAACACAGATGTACTCTCTTTCTTCTGAACACAGATATATTCTCTTTCTCCTGAATACAGATATATTCTCTTTCTCCTGAACACAGATATATTCTCTTTCTTCTAAACACAGATATACTCTCTTTCTCCTGAACACAGATGTACTCTCTTTCTCCTGAACACAGATATACTGTCTTTCTCCTGAACACAGATATATTATTTTTCTCCTGAACACAGATATACAGTCTTTCTCCTGAACACAGATATATTCTCTTTCTCCTGAACACAGATATACTCTCTTTCTCCTGAACACAGATGTACTCTCTTTCTCCTGAACACAGATATACTGTCTTTCTCCTGAACACAGATATATTATTTTTCTCCTGAACACAGATATACAGTCTTTCTCCTGAACACAGATATATTCTCTTTCTCCTGAACACAGACATACTCTCTTTCTCCTGAACACAGATATATTCTCTTTCTCCTGAACACAGATATATTCTCTTTCTCCTGAACACAGATATATTCTCTTTCTCCTGGATATAGATGTTCTACTTTTCTCCCCAATAATTTTGAAATTGACTTGTAGACAATCTAAACAGTCTGATAATTCTTATTTGACTACAACTCTTAGAATCGATCATGTTTACATTGTGTTGTAAATTGTTCCATAGGGAACAGTAGATTTTTTTCCAAAAAACGCTTATGCTCAAATTGCCTTTCACGAAAGTTAAACACAAACAATTGCTCTCTTTACATATTTGCAAACGTTCTTTGGCGCTGCCCTATTACCAAACACGGAGATGACGTCATCGTCTACGAAATGTTGTTTATCAATCGGAACTCCTCGGGTAATTTTGACCTCGGGACAATTATCCCGTATCTGGTGCAATGATGCCTACTGAAATTACGATCGTTTTGTTCGCCGGAAGTCGGAAGAAGAATATGCCTGAAACACAAACAATGTCACCGTTTGACAGCTGTGTGTCTGCTGCGCTGGGTAAATTAAAATTGTATGATTTAAATTTGAAGCCGCCACAAATTGATGATTTACAGGCATCGTACTGCAGTGAGCTGTCACCCGAGCTGCCATCTTTGTTTTGCCGCCTATCTCAAAAGTAGCCCCATTTAGGGAAATGACCGAGGTGATCCAACTACCTACATACATCCGAGAGATGATTCGTGAATTATCCGAGGTGTTCCGATTGGTTGTTTGTGTTAAGCTCTTGTCTAAAGGCAATTTGTCGAAAATTTGAGTTTGATCGTTTTTAGAAATGTTGTTTATATTGCATTCATATGTCAGTTTGCCTTATTTGCAGATGTATTTATGAGTTCGTAAATTAAGGACCCGTGTTTAATTTTAAAGCGACCTGGTCACAGAGTAAAGCGTATAGATTCATGTACATCACATAATATTTATTTGAACTTTTAAGACAACCAGTACAATGTTCATGAATTATGTGCATACAATAAGTATATTTCAACGTGTCCGTGTGTTCAAAGTTATACTATGTCAATGAGCTTTAAATGGTTAAACAGTTTGAACACTGTTGTGACGCGTACGTTTTTGTCAACCTCAAGAAGACAATACTTTCCAGGACAGGATGTTATCATCAACAACAACAATAAACAAACACCCCACCGAAAGAAAGGATGGCTATAGAACTAAGCCCCATTCCTTACACAATGAGAGACTTTAATGAATAGTCTCCCCTGAATAATCCCTAAATGCAAGTAGGCTCTTTCATTTGTTTTACTCGGTTTTTATGCTTGTGCTCTTTGGAGTGGATGTTGACTTTTCTGCCTTTCTTGTGACACCCAGGTTAACCATCATAAACAAACACTTCCATTTTATTTTTCAAATAACATATCTCTATAAGTATTGAAGTGGATTTTAAGCTTATATTTATGCAAAAGTAAGAAATTAATTTCACTGTTTATAATTGCAATATGTACAAAAGAAGACGCGATTACGTCCAAGAATTCCAACTAAAAGGACCTTCGGTACCTGCTGTTTGGAATGCTTTAAATATTATCTATCAAAGGAGACAATTTCCATTTCACCATTGTATTAATGGAAGCGATAACCTCACCCACCTAGCCTCATAAATAAAATAGGAACCTTGAAATACTGATAACATGGCTATAGAATTTTACGTCTCTTTGCTCATAAATTTATCTGGACAGAAAGGTATAACTACAGATAACATTATAGGCCTTGCTTGATTCACGCGATGCATGGGGCTTGGTTATGCACCTTTGTCGAATTCACGCAGGCGCATTGTTACATTGAACATGCGAAAACGTTATAATTAAACAGTTTATACATGTACAAAGAGCGTAATGCGATTTGAGTACTACAGTAAACACAACACATTGCAATAAAAGCAGCCAAAAAGTGTGGGCATGCCCCCACAGAAAGAGTGATGACATCTAGAAGCCAAATGGTGTCATTTCCTGCATCTCAGATGCTTGACAGACCTTCAAAGGTATTGTTTATGCAAATATATAAATTCAATGCATTTTCAATGTTTTCCCAAGACATATGAAAATGTGATACACCTTGAAATATTAATACCCTTATATACCCTTATATTTGATTGAGCGTTAGCAAGGGAGCTATACCACTACCAGTAACAACAGTGGTATATCGCGACCCGGGATCGAACCCAGGGCCTTCCGTACCTGGAGCCGACGCTCTACCGATTGCGCTACCAGGTCCGTGTTTTTTTCCACTTGTCTAAATACTATCACTAATGTGAATAATCAGACAAATGTATTTACGATATTAACGTCATTTCTAGCGCAAGAAGAATTATTATTATTACTATAGTTATCATTATCATCATCATCATCATCATCATGATCATGATCATCATCATCATCGTTATTACTAGTTCATGCTCTCCTATAAGTAGCTTAATATTGACACTTAAAGACATTTAAACCTTAATCTTTCAATTTTGCCACTCTTAAGTATAGGAATTTTGGAGCTATAACACTTAATTTCCCAGTATCACGTAAATATGTTTTTAAAAAGGCATTTTATGTGTTTATTTATATTTATCTTTTTAATACTCTTATAATTAAAAAAAAAATCAAATATTTTCATTGCCTTTATGCTTAATTTTCCTGCATATGTCTTATTTCAAGTTGAACCAAATTTGGTTGTTTAAGATCTGGACATCGATACCTCATTTGGGGTCCCATGCTTGTGCTTTTACTTTCGATTCTGTTTCTGTGTCAATTATTTGTACATGTATTGTTTTTTTACAATTTGAGATAAAAAACAAACTAGCTGTAGATGAAGTCAGAAACATTTACAGAGTGCTTGAGTTCAGACAACAAGAAAAGAAAAAGAAACTTGAGCATCCTCTATATCCATTCGGAACTCCTCGCCAATTTCTGCAAAAAAAAAAAAAAATCGCCAGAGGAAGTGCGAGGTGTTCCGAATGCCGCTATACCAAGACGGTGACGTCACTATGTTTAGAACCCTACGATTAACTATGACACATCACAACTTGTCGGTTTGTGACTTCGCATTGAAAAAAGTCCAGCGCGTGTAAAAAGATAGTATTTTATTTTTTAGCTTTTGCAAATTATTGATAAATTATTCTGATGTAGTGTTATTAAATTTATATAATATGCTACGTCTAAAATAGAATATTGTTTAAATAGTTGATAGAAAGAGTCCTATTGAACTTATATGATTTCGATTTAAACACATTCGACCATACTGACTTGTACACCGGCCCCATACATGTCGGTTTAATGGTGGTATCCGACAGTTTGGAGCAAAATATTTTTTTCTCAAATAACCAAGTATGCCATTGTTACCTGTAAATATCTTGCACAATAATACTTATTGATGCCCTAGATCAGTGTAAATAATGAAACTTAAACCCCTATGCCTCAATTCAAACAGGTATTTCCTATCTGAGCCACGCTGCAGAGACATCTATTTTTACCTAGAAAAACCACGTGACAACTTGCTTTTGAGATTACAGTATATCGTCATCCGGGTAATCCTCTTTGACGTCGGTATCTATTTTTAGCACAGATCACTATCGTGCTTATTTTTAGATTTGGAATCATTGAACTTTAGAGTGGTTCAATCGCAATTTGTACTGTCTAACAATGTAGACATTGTTCAAAACCGTCTTTACTTATACTAAAGTATGAGTTTATGCAGACATTATGCCCTAATTCCCCAAAGCACTGGTAAAGTACTGTTACATGAATTTGATATAGGCAAACTGCCGCATACCATCTTTAATACAGTGAAGAAAATCCTCGAATGAATGAAATAATAAAAGTGTTTGTTTCTTTGTTGTAAAAATTCATTTGCTAGTTTGAAACCATTTTAATAATCTTATTTGCCATATACCGATTTTACTTAAAGTTTAATCAGTCAACAATGTGTAACAAGGAAAGGTTATAAGTTCAAGTTTAAAAGTAGCAGTTGTACAAAACTGTGTCATTACACACTAAGGCATAAGTAATTGAACAAATATACAACATACTGAACGTGGTATCGGACCGTTTGGTCCAGAGTCTTTCCTCCAAAACCATGAATAGTATTGTCACATAGAAAATGTCCCCCTAAAGGTTAATGTCCTACAATTAAAAGTTAATGGAAATTAATAAAATTGGAAACGCTTTCGCATTGCAACAATATTGTTTCATATGACACGCACATACATTTTAACAAAATACATATTGAGATGTCTAAGAGCTGTAACACATGCACTACATGTCTAATCCACGCAGCTGTAGTGATAAGAATGCGTTTTAGACTGACAAATACTCTTTCGCTGCCATACCTCTTGAAAAGAATAGCATAAATCGTTTAAGGAGACCTTACAGGCTTACACCATCCAAAGGTTGTACAGCAGTCACTAGCGACCGGTATTCGACTTATTCGCAACATACGCAACATTAAAATACTTTCTAAAAGCAACCAAAGATGAAAATTGAGTCGAAATAACAAGTTTGTAAAACAATGCGACATTGTTCGCTGGGGAAAAAGTTTTTGCCGGAACAATTTACATATTTTAAATATGAATCTGTGGTTTTCGTGAAGTTCCATCATCCTTACACAACACCACATTCTCCGATTTTCGAAAAATCCGTCTTCCTGTCTTATAAAGAAAAAAAAATGGGTCATACTCATTTTTGGTAAACAAATCCACGCTTTCGCTCATTTGGCTACCTTCTCTTTTTGGTTGTGGAGCGAATGTTTACCGAGCGTGTAGATTAGCGAAGAATGAACATTAAGAGTGCTTATTTAACGATCTGTCCTGTTTAACAATTAAGGAAGAGTTGAAATAGTCTTCATTTATATTAAAACATGAATTTACCGGAAGTTATAAAATTCAATTTGTATATGTAAATTTCGGTCAGTAAAATCTTTCTTTAAACCACTTCAGTTCTTAACATATTAGAAAGAAAACAAATAAACAAAGAAAGGTCACAACTGCATGCCCTGCTGTTTAGTTTTTGTTTAGTATTTAGTATTTGACAAGTAAGCCTTATTGCGGAGGCGGGTGGGATGTGTGTGCAGGGAAGGTGACTACACACTAACTTCCCGAACCCGAACCAACATGACCTCCAAACTTTGTATATTCACTTTTTTGCGAGAGAACTCACACCAAACTGAATCTAATGTTAATTTCCTCACCAAATAATACCCAGGAAGTTATGCTCTGTCTTCTAAAAAAACCTTTGGACACCGAGACTCGGCAAATAATGTTCACACGGTAGGCGGTTTTTTATAACAAGGCACACTTTGCATACTAATGTGACAATGCCTGTGATTGTGCTGCTTTTCATGATAATGATATAATGAAGGTCGTGGTGATGTTTGTGATGATGAATATGATGGCGATGATGATGATGGTGTTGATGATGGTGATAAATAAGATGATGGTGGTGATGATGTAGGTGATGATGATGATGATAAATAAGATGATGATGGTGATGATTGTGGTGATGCTGGTGGTGATGATGATGGTGATGATAATGATGATGATGTTCGTGGTGATGATGATGATGATGACGGTGATGATTATGATAATGATTATGATGATGTTGATAATGATGATGATGATGACGACGACGCGATCGATGATGATGATGATGATAATGAAGCACAATATATATATATATATCTACATTTATTTTACTTACCAATCACATTTAAATATATCCTGCTGGGGTCAAAAACGAAGCGAGAGCTATTAATGCGACGGCGTATAACTAAATTGTACATCTGTATTTCAGTACACACTTTTCGAGATTCCCTATGGCTATATATAGCAACAAATTCTGATTGGACAGAACAGTTTTACGTCAGAAGTTCAAGTGGCTAAAACACGGAAGAGGAGTGGTACTGAACTGATAGTAGGTTGCTTATATGTATAATGGATTTTCTACTTTCACTTTGAGATTATTTTGAAAAAATCGTGTACATTCCAAGAACATATAGCCTTTCATTAAAGAAACGTCACAGTTGATCAATTTTTTTTTGTTGTGTGTGTATGTGTGCAAAAAATAAAATGGTTAGACTATACATCGACTAGTACCATTGTGACTGCTTGAATGATATGATAACATACATGTATTATACTCACTTAATCACTTATGATAAAAATGATAAATGTTGTTTGTATGAATGTGATCTTTCTAATAGATGTTTAATAGCCGTATTCATTATAATTTGTGTAAGTATTTCAACTGTTACATTGCACATTTATTTTATTTCTATTTTTAGTCGAAGGCCTCTGTTAGAAAAGATGTATATTATATGCTGTGTGTATGTATATAGCTTATGAGTTACCTTCGTAAAATAAAGATATTATTATTATTATTATTATTATTATTATTATTATTATTATTATTATTATTATTATTATTATTTTTTGTTATTATTATTACATATGGATCACAATGTTAGTTGATTGCTTTATCCTTAATATATTAATCATAGCTGATGCATATTGCCTATGTTTGTGTATTAAAATGTTTTAAATTTTAAATACACAATAAAGACATTTATTTTATTTATAATTCAATATAACTTTTAAAGAGAGCGTAAAATTCTGTAAGTTTCCTTATGGTAATGACTTAATCAAAGTAAATCATTATCTAAACCCCATTTTCCAAAATAAGACGGTGTAGAAATTAGAATCACTGTCACTGTTAATTCTGCCAATCAATTTTTTTTTATTCTTTAATTGGTTTCTTAAGTTAACTTAAAACTTAATCTTCGCAGTGATTATATTTGATCTCTATGTTTCTGAGTTTCGCATTAAAGGTGATATCCAACAGTTTGGTAAAAAAAATATCTAAAACAACAACAACAACAACAACAAGAACAACAACAAAATGAGTCATTGGTACCTGTAAATGTATTGCAAAATGCTGTTCATTGATTCCAAAGATCTGCGTCAACTGTCAAGGATAAGCATACACTCGTCATTCGTTTTCTATCCAAACCACACTGCAGAGATAGCAATTTTTAAACTTAGAAAACCACGTGACCACTTATTTTTATGTAGTCATCCGGGTATTCCACTGTGGCGTCGATATCTATTTTAAGTAGTGTGACCGCTATGGTGCTTTTATAGAGTTAGAAAGACTGAACATTTAGAGTTTTCTTGTCACGATTAGTACAGTCTAACAATAAAGTTTGTGTCCAAAATCGTCTTTATAACGACTAAAGTATTGATTCATGCAAAGAGTATGACTAAATTCTCCAAAGCAGTGGTTAGATATTGATGCGTGTATTTAATACAGGCAAACTGTCGGTTACCACCTTTAGAACGTCCTACCAATAAACAATGACGTTCTACCAATAAAAAATGACGTCCTACCAGCACACAATGACGTTCTGTCAATAAACAATGACGTCCTGTCAGGAAACAATGACGTCCTACCAACACACAATGACGTTCTGTCAATAAACAATGACGTTCTGTCAATAAACAATGACATCCTACCAATAAACAATGACGTTCTGTCAATAAACAATGACGTTCTGTCAATAAACAATGACGTCCTATCAACACACAATGACGTCCTGTCAATAAACAATGACGTCCTGTCAATAAACAATGATGTTCTGTCAATAAACAATGACGTTCTGTCAATAAACAATGACGTTCTGTCAATAAACAATGACTTCCTACCAACACACAATGACGTTCTGTCAATAAACAATGACTTCCTACCAACACACAATGACGCCCTACCAATAAACAATGACTTCCTGTCAATAAACAATGACGTCTTACCAATAAACAATGACATCCTACCAACACACAATGACGTCCTACCAATACACAGTGACGTACTACCAATACACAGTGACGTACTACCAATGAACAATTACGTTCTACCAACACACAATGACGACCTGTCAATAAACAATGACGTCCTACCAATACACAGTGACGTCCTACCAATACATAGTGACGTACTACCAATAAACAATGACGTTCTACCAACACACAATGACGTCCTACCAATAAACAATGGCGTCCTACCAACACACAATGACGTCCTACCAATACACAGTGACGTACTACCAATAAACAATGACGTTCTACCAACACACAATGACGTCCTGTCAATAAACAATGACTTCCTACCAATAAACAATGACGTCCTACCAATAAACAATGACGTCCTACCAACACACAATGACGTCCTACCAACACACAATGACGTCCTGTCAATACACAATGACGTCCTACCAATACACTATGACGTCCTACTAATAAACAATGACGTCCTGCCAACACACAATGACGTCCTACTAATAAACAATGACGTCCTACCAACACGCAATGACGTCCTGTCAATAAACAATGACGTCTTACCAATACACAGTGACGTCCTACCAATAAACAATGACGTCCTACCAACACACAATGACGTCCTGCCAATAAACAATGACGTCCTGTCAATAAACAATGACGTCCTACCAATAAACAATGACGTCCTACCAACACACAGTGACGTTCTAGCAATACACAATGGCGTCCTACCAATTAACAATGACGTCCTACCAACACACAATGACGTCCTGTCAATAAACAGTGACGTCCTACCAATAAACAACGACGTCCTAGCAATATACAATGACGTCCTAACAATAAACACTGACTTCCTGCGAATAAACAATGACGTCCTGCCAATACACAGTGACGTCCTACCAATTAACAATGGTGCTTTTTATAGAGTTAGAAAGACTTAACATTTAATTTTTTTTCTTTCTTTTTTTCGCTATAAGTAAAGTCTTACAATAAAGTTGGTTTTCAAAATCGTCTTTGTAATGACTTAAGTATGGGTTTATGCATGTATGATCAAATTCTCTAAGACAGTGATCAGATATTGGCACACTTAATATAGTCAAACTGTCGTACTACGTGCATTTTACACAATTAAGACAAACGGGAAGTAAAAGATAAGAATGTTATCACAATGATCAAGTATGTACTCGGCGTAGAAATAAATAAAAGTGTCCAGGCGCGGATTCAGAACTTGTCACCTGGGCGACGGGGTGGAGGCAGGGTGGGGTGGGGCGGTATTTGGAAGACGTCATCCGTTAAAAATGTTCCTAAAATGTCAAATATGCGTTTTGAAGTTAAAAGTTTTGATGGTTTTAGTAAACTGACTTTGAATGTCTGAAAACGCGAAGCATCAAATCTAGAAAATCTACTATGTTCCTTGATTGGAATGCAAGGTGACAAACAATCGGAACATTTCGGCTAATAACGTCTGCTTCACCGCCAAGGAGTGCCGATAAAGCTCGTTAGTGGGGCAGTTGACAGAGACTGCTAAACACACTGCGGATGTTGTACACGAGCCTGATGGCCTTAGAGGTCTGGCTATCAGTAGGGGCTCCAAGTGGCCTAATTACTTCTCGGACGGCTAAATATATAAAGAGGCCCTGAGATCCCCGTGGTTATCTCTCAACGGTCTACAAAATTTGTGTGATCAGGACATTTCTCAATAAATATAGTCGAGGACAATTATATGATGAGGTCCCCTCAGACCACCGCCCCGGTAAATCCGGGCCTGGTGTCATTGGCGCTGACGTCAGGGTGAACAACCCGGATAATAATAAAAGGGGATCTAAAATATATGTGGTCACGAACGTCGTTTTCTGGGTTTAAAAAAGGCTATCTGTGCAACGTGGCTCAGATAGGCAATACATGTTTATTATGATGATAAAGGTGTTATGCTCTACTTAACACATGGATGTATGGCACCAATTAAGGAGTTCGCGGAATATTATCAGGTACCAGTAACTTATGTGGTTGTTTGAAAAATGTTCAAACGATCGGATACCACCTTTAAAAGTTGCTAAATATCTCTTTATTATATTGGTGTGTACATTTCAACGATGACTGTAAAAATGCTCTAGAAATTCTTTTCCATTTTAATCATGTAGAGGGCATGATGCGGAAACTTTTTTTTAAAAAACTCGTGAACGATTCTCAATTTAGTCGATCAAGTCCTTTAACATAAATCAGATTGTTTGGCGCTCGTGGCTAAGCGGTTAGAGTCAGCCCCCGCGTGGGTTCTAGTACCGGTCGGGGCGAGAATTTTCATGTAAGAAGGTTTTCCAGCTTACCTGCGGTTCGCCGGTGGTTCTACCCAGTCATAATTCTGGGGTCTTCCTATACCAATAATTAGCTGGACTTCGGCAATATGACCGTACTTGTGTCGGTGCGAGGTAACAAAAACTGATACAAAACATGATTTAGATTGTCCAGTCAATGACGGCGTAACAAACAGGAGTATCTGTTGTCGTACAATCGGGACCCCTCGGCGATTTCTTCCGAAAGTTACGGAAATGGCCGAGTTGTTACGATTGGGTTGTCGTACTTAACATTAAAATACCACGTGGTATTTGTTTACATTTTATTCTACATGACAAAGCTCGATCATATCTCAGAGAGTTTTCGCATCTGCTTAAGTGAAATACAATCTAACATACGGCTCAAGGTACGGTAGGCCCTGGGTTCGTTCCGGACCGCGACAAACCAAAGTCGTTAAAAATGGTAGTGGTATAGCTCCCTTGCTAACGCTCAATAAATTATAAGGGTAGTAATATTTCAAGATGTATCACATTTTCATATGTTTTGGGAAAAACATTGAAACTACATTAAAATTGATGTAATTGCATAAACAATACCTTTGAAGGTCTTCACTCTTTCTCTCTCTCTCTCTGTGTGTAGGGGGGGGGGGGGGCATGCCCACATACCCTCTATCACTTCTTGAACATTTGCTCTATTTGGCTGCTACATTTATAATAGATCGGGGGGGGGGGGGGGGGGGGGGGGGGGGTTGCAGCGCATGCCAGACCTTAAAGGCATCTCGAAAGGAATGTGGTATCCCACTGAGCCAGGCCCCCACATGCTATGACCAGACCTGCTAATTGCTGGTCATCACTGCAGGGAGTCTTTAGCCAACATAGTACTAATCTGTCACAGTAATACCTCTGATGGGTTAATGCAAAACTAAGTTACCTGCTAGTATGGATGTGAGACAGTAGGCTAGTTTTACACAAAGCCACAAACATTATTGTTAGTGATAATGTGGGTTGTTTACTATATGATCCCTTACAAATTCTTTATTGCATTAAATACTAGGTGTCAATTTTGTAACTGCAGGATTATGTATTTATTTCATAGCTAAATTATTAATTTTGAAAATACATGAGAGTTACAAGTTTTAGTATTCAAAATGACTCTGAAGGACATTATTCTGACAATGAATGACTTTTTAAATTGCTTTTGTTAGAAACGTTTCGTTACATTTTACAAATCAAAATAAAATATAACTTTAAATATATATGAGAACTAAAAGAATGAAAGAAATAACAAAATCAACCAACAAAGTAAGAAAGAAAACAAATAAAGATTTATATATATATATATATATATATATATATATATATATATATATATATATATATATATATATATATATATATATATATATATATATATATATATATATATATATATATATTATATATATATATATATATTGGATTGCGTAATTGATATATTTACAACTGTTTCCTTTACAAACAGTGAATGAATATGTTCAACCCCCAGATATAGCATACATACACTTGGATCTTGAACAATACCTGTGTGACAGACACATCGTTACAGACTGTGGCAGCCTGGCTTATCAGAAAACAGATGCCCTCACATGCTGGGTGGGGCAATAAATGGGGGGGGGGGGGTCACTTATATAAGGCTCTTGAGATGCCTTTAACCCCAAACCCCATCCCATCCCAGCTAAACACCTTTGGTGCTCACTCAACTCAACTAGTACACACACACACACACACACACACACACACACACACACACACACACACACACACACACACACACACACACACACACACACACACACACACACACACACACACACACACACACACACTCACACACACACACACACACACACACACACACCTACACACGCACACACACACACACACACACACACATACACACACACACACACCCCATTTGCAAAAACTCCAACTATTGTCAAGAAATGACGATTTTGAACACTACCTCAATGTTCAGACAGTACAAATTGCGAAATGAATCTAAATGTTGATTCTTATCAGACTTTATGAATTATTCATAATTAAGCATTTTAGGGATTTCTGCTTAAATAGATATCGACGTCAGAGCGGATTACCCGGATGATGATAAAACGTGATCTCAAAAGTAACTAATCACGAGGTTTTCTTAGTTTTAAAGTAGCTTACAGTACAGCATGGCTCAGATATGAAATACATGTTGGTAACGGTGAGTGTAATGTTATATGCTTCATTTTACAAATAATCGGCAATCCGCGGATTTTCTTCAGGTAATTTATTCAGTTGTTTGAGAAAGAAATGTCTAAACTGTGGGATTCCATTTTTAACATTGGTCAAATCAGTTGATGGTCAGGTTTGTGTAAAAAGAAATCCATTGTAAATTTAGTAGTCAACCCTGGGAATGCTGCCCCGCCTGGTGTAGCTGATCAACTCGTTTTTGTTCTCAAACGGTCGATACACAAACATCCCGCCCTTCCGGTGTGTGCTGGTGCTCACTGATGACGAAGCGTAGGACGTCCGCGCAACTTCTGGCGAAGCACGTTCTACTTCCATACGCGAAATGTATCTGGGCGGAGCTTCTCTATCGTGGGCGTGGTTAATGGAGTTGCTATGGCCGCGGACGTGTGATGGGGCATAGCTACCAGGTGTCACATGACGAAGATTATATCCCTGAAACACGGATGGCGGGTGTATATTTATCAGATTGTATTTGACCATTTTCTGTTTAAAAGATGATGTTGATGATGATGATGATGATGATGATGATGATGATGATGATTTCACCAAGAAGTGCCAACATATGCCTTGTTTGAAAAACATTTTGCATTTTAACATCCCGTTATGTTTCTTTCGTGGTTTTTAACATATTGTTATTAATTGTATAAATAAACGTCAAATTAAATATATATCAAGACATACCGATAAACGAGGCTATCGGTATCTGTTCAGCGCATTCGCATGCATACCTTGTTCTTCCCACGGAGGTAGCAATAGCCACACGCTATGATAAACAGCAGCAGCAGAATGACAAACAATCCGGCAATGAAAACAGACGACACTACTATCGTCTGGCCGAAGAGCCATGTTTCTGGAACAAGACAACTGTAATGCTTATATACTTTTGTCAAAAATACAAGAAAAATGGTAAACCCTTTCCGAAAATAAGAGATACTCTAAAGTTTTTGTTATTGTTGTTGAAATATTGACTGAATGAATTGGTATTCTTAGCTGTTGCATACTTTTTGATGGTGGATCATCATCATCATCATCATCATCATCATCATCATCATCATCATAGTTGTCGTCGTTGTCGTCGTCGCCATGGCGACTATTATGACGATAATTAAGACGATAGTGGTGACGATAACCTTTGTAAGTTGGTTACTGACCTTCACTGTCCGAACTGGAGCTCGAAGAGGAAGAGGATGATGAAGAGACTGACGTCACCGCCGGGGCGTCGGGACATGACGTCACTGCTGCACACGTCACCGTCATACCGCCGTTAGATACTTCAATGGGAACGAGAGACAGCATGAATACGTGTATATATTTGAACACTCTGTAACATTGATATATAAATAAAAAAATATTAATTGTGTGTGTAATATTTTTATTATTTTAAACTTAGATATTTAATATTAAAGGTGATATCAGACAGAGTGGACAAAGGATATTTTCATTATACCTCTTATTAAACCATTGTTATATGAATAGATCTCGTAAAATGTTGTTTATTGGGGTCCTCCACCTGTCTGGAAAGTGAATCATTACGCCACAATCATCATTACAAACATGTATTTCCTATCTAAGCCACGCTGCACAGTTAGCTATTTTTAAACAAAGAAAACCACGTGACCACTAATGTTTAGTTCATCCACGCTATCCGCTGTGATGTCGGTGTCTATTTTTAGCAGGAATTCCAATCGTTCTTATTAACAGATATTGTTACATATATAAAATGAAGTCAAACTGTCGGATACCACCTATAAAACGAGTTTTCATTGCAGAAATGTATAAAGCGGAAATAACACACACTAATAAATTACTAGTTGACAAAGTCCTGGATTTTGTATTGTTATTTGACATGAACGAGCTTATCCTGTCAATACGCAAGTTAATAACCTCAGCCAGTGGCGGATTCAGAATTTTACTTTAGACAGGGATCACCTTTAACAAGACTCACCGACTTGAAACTCCTCAGACATTAACCGCGTAGGTTCAAGTCCCGGCTGGGGTGAGAACTTCATATGGGGAGGTCTTCCAGCAGGTCGCCGGTTCTACCTAGAAATAATTCCGGGTCTTTCTTCAAAAATAATTTGCAGGACGTTGACAACATGACAAAAAATCTAGACGAAGCGTATTTGTTTTTCAAACTACTAATGCGACAGGAGCAAGTCTTTCAACCCTACAATATGAAATGTACTTTTCAAGCACATATCATAGGTAGAAAAGTTACTGTTATAAATACGTTTTAGATATGGGTATTTTTATAAGCTTAAATGGTAAGATATTACTTATTAGTCGTTTATTTTTTCCAATTATTAAATTAGTTTAGTATCCTTTTAACGTGTCCATTAAAGGCTTCAGCCTCCTGGAAATCGCGCATTTCCTTTCCCACCCAATCGAAACTCCTCGGGTAATTTCGTCCTCGGGACAATCATCCCTCGGATGTATCTGGTGCAATGATACTTAAAAAAAATCACGATCGTTTTGTTCGCCGGAAGTCGAAAGAATATGCCTAAAATTTAGTTCATACAAAACATAACCAATTGCGTCGTTTGACAGCTGTTTTTTTTGCTGCGCTTTGTTAATTAAACTTGGATGGTTTAAATTCAGCCACAAACTGAAGTTTAACTGGCATCGTACTATGGTGAGCTGTCATCCGAGCTGGCATCTTTGTTTTGACCTTCTGTCACAAAATAAGTCCCATTAAGGGAAATTGCCTAGGTGATCCGACTACCTACATGCATCCGAGAGATGATTCGTGAATTATCCAAGGTTTTCCGATTGTTTTCCACCTTCAGTGTTCACTGACCAATCAGTTCCATTAACAGCCGTGTGAGTAACAACACACAAATATATATATATTAGAATTATATACATTCTTTCAGAATGCCTCAGTCGTCCTTTCGCCTTCCACTGACTACTGTGACACACATGCATATCATTATAATTTTGTTTGATTCACCATGTAATACACACACACGCACGCACGCACGCACACAAACACACACAAACACAAACACGCATGCACGCACGCACGCACTCACACACACACACACGCACACACACGCACACACACATATATATGTATATATATATATATAATAATAATTTCTGCATAGTCTGGGACTTTTTTCTGGTGGTAACGTGTCGTGCCTCGGTATGCCTTGATTAAGGCCCATATTCACCAACCATTTTTAAGTCTATGTCATGACTTAAGGTTCTGGACCTGTAACTAACTTCGTCAAACATCGGCACTCGGTATGATTCGGTTTTATTTGAATAGCATTCGTCGTAAAGTTTCGTATTTGCTATTTTTAGTAGTTTTTCACCACGTGATATGGATTTTCCATGACGTCATTGGGTTACCCATTTCTCAAAAATGAGGGAACCGGGAGCTCGACAGCGTGATCGTCGAGGGCGATATTGTTAAAATAGTGGTTTACCGACAACAAAGCCATGTAAAGTTGAAGTGGATCATAACTATTGTGTGGGTTTCCTGTGTACAGGTGAAAAATGCACTGTTTCATCTTGTGTTTGCGATTTAAATTTTCCTTCGCATGCTAACTGCGGGAGTTAGCGACATGGTTTGACGCTCGCTCACCTTCGTCTGATATTTTCTCGGGATGGCCAGGATGGACTTTTAAATGTGTTCAGGGGTCAAACTTGTGAGGGACAACCAAGTGTCACTAATACCAAAAGAGTGCTTGACTCAGTTATTCCTAAACTGTCGGATTTTTCTTACGAAAACCGTGTAAAGTGATTCATTTCAAATATTTCCCTCAAGCCAGCCAAAATCAGTAAAGAGAAGGTTTTCATGTAATAATGCAGAGTGTTACATACATATTTCAATCTCTTATACCAAATGTAGGTGATTTTTTGTTAAAAGGAGTATAATTTGTAATTGACCATTTTGACGTTATTTTTCGCTATAAATTATATTGCAGTTTCATTAAAGTAACCTTTACAAATTCTTATAATTTTTATTAGGAACGGTAAAATGCCTTTAAAATCTCATACAACGGGCAGTTCATATTGCAGAAAATTTTAAAATTAGTTGTATGTGTCTAACTAGCTTCAAACTTGAGATATTTGCTTTTATAGATAGAGTAAATTTTTAAACACACCCCAAAAATTCGGATTTTTGCTCGGGGGTACATGTATGCAAAGTTCTGTAAATTTTATTAGGAACGGTAAAATGCCTTTAAAATCTTATATTATGGGCAGTTCATATTGCAAAAAAATTTAAAACTAGTTGTATGTGTCTAACTAGCTTAAAACTTGAGATATTTGCTTTTATAGATAGAGTAAATTTTTAAACACACCCAAAAAACTCGGATTTTTGCTCGGGGGTACATGTATGCAAAGTTCTGTATTTTTATAAGTATTTGTCCAAAGTGTGATCTTATTGTTCTGATTTATCATGACATGATTGTGTAACAGGAAAATTGGTTAAAATTTGAATATAGAACAGTAGAATTTGAAAAAAAATGGTACTTTTTCATTTTTTGTTCCAGCACAATTTACGGTGTTTTTGAAAATCAAGGGTCACTTTATAAAAAAATGTACATAACTTGAGTTACAGACGTAAACTTCCTTAAAGATTCACCGTAAGATGTGTTTTACAGTACAGATTCAAGAAACAGTATCATTATAAGGATTGTGAAAGGTCACCATTACGGGTCCAGAACCTTAAGCGCAAGTCAAAATTTTCATACCAACTATAGCTCGTTTATGATGTATCAATGAGATTTTAAGCTGGAAGTAGCAAAGTGTCATGCAAAAATGCTGACATATAGCTAAACACATAATAAAGATATTGTGGACTGAACTCCATGACTTGAGCAGTTCTTACTTTAGAATGGTTGGTGAATACGGCCTAATTCCGCCCCTGCCATGTGTCGTATATTCCTACGCCAGACTGTTCAAGGCGATTTTAAATACACCAATCTTTGCGTTTCGATATCTGTTCACTGGCATAATGTTAACTCTAGCCAACTTAGCAGGAATCTATCAGAAACATAACCATGCAGAATCTGCACTGTTATTACAACTATGTCTAAATCATATTGTAATCAATGCAAATGTACATGCTGGTTAGTGTAAATCAAGCGCTATAAGAATTAAAGGTGGTAGCCAACAGTTTGGACCAAATTATTTTTATTAAACATCTAAATAAACTATTGTTGCCTGATATTTTTTCGAAAATGCTGTTTATGGATGTCCTACACCTGTCTGAAAAGCGTACCATAACGCCACAATCGTCACTACAAACATGTATTTCCTATCCGAGCCACGCTGCGCAGTTAGCTATTTTAAAACCACGTGACCACTTATGGTTTAGCCCATTTCTAGCAGCAATGACATTCTTCCATATTTAGAGCTTTGAAAATAATGAACATTGAAAGTGTTGATAACGAGTTTTACTGCCCCAACATTGAGATTTTTTTGAAAATCGTAAAAAAGCTTAGACTAAAGTATGACGTTTTCCTACGGAAATAATGTACAAATGCACACAATAAGCAGGTCAGATATAGTTACATATATTAGATGGAGGCAAACTGATAGCAACCACCTTTAACTCCGAGAGAAAATCTACAAAAGGTTTATTCACAAAATTTCTTCTTCAAATATTAGGTCATATATAATGACTGATGGTATAGCCTGATATATATTCGGGTACATATTACCGGAGATATACAATTAGGCAGTTTGTTCATCGGGTTAATTATACACAACAACCTTGACGGGACCAGAACATACAGGCCCTAGGTCGGACTGGATTATGTTTAGGTTATATCAGACATTAGGATCTGGGTACATAAAAAGCTTTAATGTAATAATTTCGATTTTTTATTCAATTTTACAGGGGCGGATCCAGAAAATATTGGTGGTGGTGGTGGTGGTGGGGTTGGTGGTTCTATGAATCAAGATCCATTAATCTTTATCACAATAAAAACTAGATATGTATATATATACACACAGTAAGGAACCCTAACTTCGACATAAGCAGTTAACGGACAAAATTTACTTTAAAGCATAGTATTTTTAAGTTTACATGTATGCATCCCCGGATCCATCCCTGCCTTTTTATCGTTTTATAGGGGGGGGGGGGGGGGGGGGGTGGGGTGTCTCACTAAAATAATGTCTCTCAAAGTTCCGACATTTACTCGTAAAAATCAGAAACAGTTTCTGTTTTGTAGCCATATACTTCTGGCACAGGTCCAGCACACAACTTTATGTGTTTTTTCCAAAGTAAAGCATTCTTTGCTTTTTTTCTGTCACAAAGCGCCGACCACTACCTGTAACTGATGAGGAATTACACACATGTAGCACCCCTACCTGTGACTTTCAGCAGCATTTGGCCGAAGCCGGTGGAGGACGAATTGGCGTCCAAAGTCAATATCATGCTGGACGTGGTGGAAGTATAGAGGGTGGATAACACGAAATTATTGTTTTGGCTACAATTGTACGTGTTGTGCACACTCCCGTCTTGTACGATCAGTTCCTACAAAGGAGACGCGACATGACTCAGTCTCGTTATAATGTAAATAATGTAACTATAAAGCAATTTGAGATATGGTTTTCATGTGTCTGAAATTAAGCTAAACTCATCATCATCATCATCATCATCATCATCATCATCATCATCATCAAGAACAAACATCAACACCCAATAACAACAATATAGACAAGAAAAACAGCAACAACATTATAAACATGAGAATCATTAACAACAATGACAACAACAACAACATCGACGACGACAATAACAACAATACACTGTTTAAAAAGCAACTTGGTCACACGTTTTTAAATTTGCATAGTTTTTGTTATATGAAGCTTTGTTGGAGGATGAATTGGAGTAAAATATTTCTTCTGTTCACAGAAAAACAACGCCATGTGACATGCTGTTCTTTAAAACATCGTGTCCTCTTTGTTTTTTGTTACATCGCACCGACACAGTTTCGGTCATATTGGCGACGTCCAGCTTATTATTGTTTGAGGAAGACTTATGCCTTTGTAGAACCACCGCATTTTAGCTGAAAAACCTCCTCACAAGAAAGTTCTCGCCCGACAGGGACTCTGACCCATTGGTCGTTTGTACGTTTTGTGAATCTTAAGAATTGCGACTCTTTTCGGCTACTTTTAAGCCGATTTTTATTCAACAACTTGCACGATATCAGAGCTGCCCAGGTTATAGATAGAATTATTTCGATTGAAGAATCATATATAAAATAACAAGAATGTACAATATAACACAAAATGAACGTTTGAAAACATGAGTACAATAAATTAAAATATAATGCCCAGAAAAGCATCCGGCACCAAGGATAGCACAAAAACGAATCATCACTTTTTTTCCATTGTGGTCTTTAAATTGATGTTGTGGCATGTCATAGAGAGGCAAAATTAAAAGTAAGTTAACCATACTTTGACAAATTATATTGGTAGTCAAAGAAATCTTTTGCAAGGCCATATAAATAAAATTGTTTTAAAGTACTTGTTATCACGGGTATTGGCACGATATCTATTTATTACAGTTGCCTTTTATCACACTTATGCATAAATAATTAAATATGTAACATTATTGCAGGCGGTAAAATACGCCAGGTTTATAGGCATTTTATAAACAATACGCTGATTGGTAAGTAAAAATTCCCACCTGAAGGCACGTGCCCGATGCATTGTGTAACCGGAAGTCGTATACGTCTAGATCTATCACGGCGGATGTCGCGGAAGCGTCCACTGCGCATGCGCAACAGGAAGTCTGCGAGATTCCGGATGGGTAATTGTCGTCCTTGATGTAGAGGGCATTATCTGTCAGGCTTGTCCCAGTGTTGTCGCAGAATTTGGCCGTGCTAGCAGCTACAAGCACATAGAATATAATTTTCTATGATCAAAGACCGTAACGTTTTCACGAAAATCGCCTATTTACTAATCTGTTTAAAGTTCAAACAATGACTCGAATCATTTCCGTTACTTCTATATGTATGTTAAAAAGTTAGATGTGATTGTCATGTTTAAATTGCCTAGTTTGAGCGTCATGAAGAAATTCATTGTTTGATTTAATTTTATTCAATTTATTGCGATCTCAACTTCATTTTCTTAATGTTATTTATTATTTTGTGACAACCATTAAAGTTTGTTATAAGAAATAAGCTTAGCGGCAGCATTAGAGTTATTAAAGCGACATCTAGTTATTTGTTGCAGGATGACACCAGAAACATGCCTGGGTATATCCAATAGACCATTTCAAACATCCAGTGCGCATGCGCCGATTTATATCTCGCGCTACGAGACTTAACCCGTTTTCTTTCGATTGTCAAAACTGGGGGCTCTTGCGCAAAGGATTTCATCATTTGTGTCCGTACTTTCTTAGAAAACAAGTTGGGTTTTTTTTTTTTCGGTTTGCACATATTAGCGCCAATTAACGGCTGTTAACAACATTGTTCACGCACTTATAACATGGAGTCGCTATTACATCACTTTGATTTTAATTTCTTCAAGGTTGTAAAAAATAAATGCGGTGTTATTTCTTTCTGGCGCGGAGGGCTCTCTGGCTAACACTGCAACAACAAAGAAAATTCTGGGAAACAATCGACGGTCACTATCATTTGAAGTCGCCGAAAAGAAATATTTTTGTGTCAAATTGACCGACCCATTATTTCACAATACTGTGTAACATGATATCGATCGATAATTGTCTTCAAGTTGCCATTTAGAAGATAGAGAGGGTGTGAACGTTGGGTACTGTTGAGAGATTAAAAATGATAAGTACACGTGAACGGCGTGTGCTATGAATAAATATGCAACGTTACTGTCTGTCTGTCTGTCTGTCTGTCTGTCTGTCTGTCTGTCTGTCTGTCTGTCTGTCTGTCTGTCTGTCTGTCTGTCTGTCTGTCTGTCTGTTATTGACGATTTACCTTCTCGGCATAAATATAAGTTCTAAAAGAGTGAGAGTGGAGGGGGGAAACTGTACTATGTATTAATATTTCAGACTGCGCATGTTTTTACTTATATAAATATCCTTACAAACTTCTTTAGTCCATTGAATGATCATAAGCATTTTTATAAAGGAATTATTTATATTTAAGGTATGGATTAACTACAAAAGAATAGGCGAGCTATTGAAATAATACCTTTGCAATAAACACGAGATGAAAATATACATTAGATTGTGTTCCTTGAAATCCCAACATCCACGTTTCCTCTTCCTTAACGAAAAAATAGTGGGGTTGGGAAAGAGTGCACCATTGTGGGTACTGCTAAATATAGCGTTAGGTCCTTTTATGAGCCAAAAAAGATATTGTAGTCCTAAGTGTTTTGTCCTTTTTGTTGTCCTCGCGTAAGTCAATGCATATTGGTCTGTAAATGGTGAAGGCTATAAACCACACGACTGCCATATGGTGACAGTTTCAAACACAGCTGCATAGCGGATGCATGTGTTAATTCTTGCGAAGGGGAAAAGACGCCAAAAACACGGTCACACTTCCTGTCCACTAGACAAACAAGGTGTCATAAAACTGCCAATTAGCTTAATTAGTTGGGGTGTCCGCTTATGTCATAAAATTAGGGATTCAATTAGAGTAGAACTTTATGATGGTATGAAAGGGACCCACGCCCATAGAGAAACATACCCGGTAATATGAATTTACAAAACTTAAATTAATACATTTCTATCTTTAAATGGGTACAAAAATTAAGTACCCGGTAGGGCCCACTTTAGACCACATTTTGGCATAGAACATTCAAGCCATGAATGGGAATATAAGACGTAGCCAGGCGTGTAGACCCTCATTCAAATAATTGCAAATCAAGTAAAGTCAAAAGTTGTATGCAGATTTTGAATCGCAGTCCACGAATTCCTATTAATCATTTATACGTAATAGCGCATTATGTGACCGATGCATTAAGAAATAGGGATTTTGACACTAATGTCCAAATTTACAACATTGTTCATTATAAGATATATAACAACTAAGATTAGAAGCATAAGAAAATTTGCTTGACAAAGATCCATACCCCTGTAACTAAAGTAATGATGATGCAAATGACGGTGATGCTGCTGCTGCTACTGCTGATAATGATGACGGTGATACCGATGCTGTTTATGATTATTATGTAAATGGTAAAAACGGTTACGGTGATTCCCATGACGATTACGATGTAGATCGTGATGGCGGTGATGCTGCTGCTGCTGATGATGATTAAAGGTGATTATACAGGTAATATGGGATCATGATGATGATCATGTGTGGCCAGATAAATTTAATGGCGGTAATGATTATAATTTCTTTAATATATAACATGTAAATGGACGTGATATAAGTTCGTTTTTATTACGGTTGTTTTATTTAACTTTCAATTAATGATTGTATACGTGCACTATTTGGCAACTTATGGTTATTCAGACGTTGAACTTTTGTCAATTTCATGATTTTCAGCACTGTATTACGTTCAATTAGATAATACAAAATCCGGAAGTGAAGAGCCCCCAGTTTTGCAAAACAGGTCGAGTCTCGCGAGATTTTCTCACAAAGCGTCTACTTGATCAGCGGAATAGGATTGGCTAGACGCTTGGTTTGAAATGGTCTATTGCGCACCACATGTCAGCTGGCAGACCCTTTAATATTAAGCCCGTCACCCCAAACGGGACTCGAACCCACGAGGTGAGAGAAAAAGGAGTCGATGGAGGTCTTAGTCAGCGACTCTATTTATCGACCACTAACAACAAAGATCAAAGCATATACTAGATTTACCACGGAGCATGCTCTTTAAAAAATGTAAATATGCCTGGAACTTCTCTGCTAGTTTCCTTTATTCCTCGCCTGGGGGCGCCCGTGGCGAAGTGGTAGAGTCGCCGGGTTCGAGTCCCGTTCGGTGCGAAGGACTTAATGTGAGAAGGTCTTTCAGCTGACTTGCGCTGCGCCGGTGGTTCTACATGTGTCTGGAGTCTTCCTCCACCAAAAGCTGGACGTTGCTATAATGATCATAAATGGTATTTCAAAAACAAATCAAAACCTTGTGCCTGCCACAACTTTCCGTTGCTGCATTTAAACAAGACTTCTCCAAACAGCTGCGAATTCCCGTACGTGTATGCAACACTATTATAATTGAAAGCTGCCCTGTTCACCTCAGCATATTCGATTGATTTGTTATTAAATATCTCGCCAAACAGTTATTAATTACGGTTATTGCCTGTTGTCTCCAATTAAAAAGGCTATTCAACAGGAGGCACAGCTCTTTAATGACGTTTCTTGGTTTGTTTATTGGTTTTATCGCCCGCCTAAGAGTATTACAATTATCTGGAGATGGTATCCACTTGAAACAGATCTATTGCTGCCTTCACCGTGTATAGCATGTCGTGAACACCTGGCATGATACCACACCCAGTCACATTATCCTGACACCGAGCCAACCAGTCGTGGAATTACACTTATATTTGCTTGAGCGTAAGCAAGGGAGCTATACCACTACCATTTTGTACGACTTTGGTATGTCGCTGGCCCGGGATCGAACCCGGACCCTCCTGTATCTGTTTTAATGATGCTGCACTACAGATAACACACATCCAGTAAGATATTTTGTATAATTTACGTACTGGGGATGCAGTCGTAAGTGACGCACATGAAGTTTGTATCATCCATAAAGTTGTTGGAGCAGCCATTGCCGGTTGCTTCTTGTGTCACGCGGAACACGCACGTGGTCTGGCCAGAGCACGTGTGGAACACTGTACTCGTAGCAGACGTCTTTGTAATTTCGCAGTCGTCTGCAGCTTCTGAACAACACCTGGTCTCGTTTCGATTTTTGTCTACAAATAGATACAGATATAACTATATAAATAATATAAATTCATTTGAAAACTGTGGTGGTACGACAGTCAGATTTGACAATTGGGTTAAGTTAGATTATTTTAGCAAACCCAATATACATTGTAGTTTATTAAGATGAGATACTAACAGCCGACGATGACTACGATGACGAAAACATTATGCTTCAGCAGCTTTTGGTGATGACGAACATGCCAAGGACGAACTTGCTGCTTTTTCTGATGAAGTGATAAAAAACAAATACGATAATGACGGTCATGATGTTTTTGATGCTGCTTCTGTCATTCAAGATGATGAAGATGATGATGATGATGATGATGACAATGCTATTGCTGATTAAAGTACTACCAGAGCTGCTGGTTGTTATTATTGATGATGATGGTGAGGATGATGATGATGAAGATGATGATGATGAGGATAAATACCTGTTGCATTTACGGGACAATTGAGGTTGTTAAGTTTGCTGCCCATATACACGTCGGTGACGTAGATCACCGCATCGGAGCACAGTCAGATTTACGGCGTCTGCTGTCCCATCGCCGTAGCAGGCACAGTCTGTCACACCACTCGCTACTGATGGGTCATATAGTATATATATTTACATACATAGGCCTATATGTACATATAAAAATATAAACAATAAAATGAATAAAAAATAAATAAATAAATACACACACATACACACACACACACACACACACACACACACACACACACACACACACACACTACACGCAAACACACACACACACGCACGCACGCACGCACGCACCCACGCGCGCGCGTGCACAGCACACACTTTTGCATAGATATCCATATACAATTACATAGACAGAAATGTACCTAAATGTACATATATAGACATAAAGAACAATTCATGTACTTAAGATTACTTATTTAAAGTACAATTGGGTCAATGAAAATTTATAATTCGGTCTTATTTATTTATGATTTATAATTCGGTCTTATTTATTCATGATTAAATGAATTAACTTTAAAAATGCAGTGATTTATCATAAATGCAGAAATTAAAACTGTCGTATAGGTCTATTTCATTTTATATTAAAGTTGGAATGAAAACATGCAAATCTGATTTATATTTGCGCATTTGTTAGCTCCGAAGGTCATTCAGGTATTCCAATATCTAACCGTTTCTTTGGGGCATGTAGTAATATTTTTTGCATGAATCCATACTTTAGCCGTTATAAAGACTATTTTGAACACTAACTTAACTATTGTTAGACTGTACTTATCGCGACAAGAATACTCTAAATGTTAAGTCTTTCCAACCCTATAAAAAGCGCGATTGTGGTCTCTGCTAAAAATAGATAACGGCTTACCAGGATATCTATATAAAAGTAAGTGTTCATGTGGTAAGTTTAAAAATAGCTATCTCTGCAGCGTGGCTCGGATAGGAAACACCTAGTTTGGAATGAAGAGTGGGATTTATCATGGACTGTTCAAACAGATCTTTGGCATCAATGAAAAGCGTTTTACAAGACCTTTTCAGGTACCAATGACTTATTTGGTTATCTGAGAAAATGTTTTTTTTTACCAAACTGTCGGATACCACCTTTAAGGTGATAGATAAAAATATGTTTAAAATGTTTAAATAAAATATGTTTTTATAATGTCTATGTTTTAAGCCACTTAGAACCACAATCGATGTGTAATTTAAAACTATTATATCACTCTCTAGCCATTTAAGGTATTGTTTTCGACATGACGAATATTCGCAGGTCAGTGGTTGTTGAGATCAAAACGGCTAAAATTAAGTTAAAAAGCGTCCCAATGTTTTTATTGTCGCAACCTTAAAACTTTACAATAATTTGATGGACAACATGTTTAGATGTATTCTTGTTTCCACAGGTGATATTTTTATAAATAAATCATTTTTGGTTCAAACAAAGTTTGCTTTGATGAACAAAATAAAAAAAAAATGCAAATTTGACCAACAGTGACCAATTCGCGGTAAATTTTTTTTTACTTTCAAAACCGACCTTCCTAATATCTGTTTTAATTTTGACAAAAAGTACTATAAACAATTTTATGTGTCGATAAATAATGCTCACACAATAAATGGCGAAAAAGGAAGAAAAAGACAAAGCAAAAATAGTTAACATGCTTCTTATTTGCGGGGTTAGAACCATAATATTTAACAGTCAATTACTTTGCCGATTGCGCAATAATATATTAAAGGTGGTATACGACGTTAGATCGGATTACCCAGATGACTATTTAATGCGATCTCAAAAATAAGTGATCACGTGATTTTCTAAGTTTAAAAATAACCATCTCTCCAGCGTGGCTCGGATAGGAAATACCAACTGGCAAGGACGAGTGGCGATTTATGCTTGACTGTTCACATAGATCTAGGATATCAATGAACGGCATTTTGCAGAAACTTTTTTTAGGTAGCAATGACTTATTTGGTTATTTGAGAAAAGAAATTTTGGTCCAAACTGTCGGATACCACCTTTAACAATATGTCAGTAGAGAAATTATTTTAATTATAAATTACAATTTGAAATTGATACTTTCTTATAAGGAAATGGACTTTCTTATGAACAACATTCAGTTCTTTATAATCGTTCTACTGTTAAAAGAAAGTTGCGAGAATTCAACACTCAAAAATTTGTTTAGCATTGAACATATTTTACGCAGAAATAATTTCGAAACAAAGATCAAAGGATAGAAAATCTATAAGTTAGCATAAGAGTTAGGTTAAATAAACCATTTAATGATGACTTTTAGGTAAAATTAACCATTAAATAATGAATGATTTTAGGTAAAATTAACCATTTAATACTAATTTTAGGTAAAATTAACCAATTAATAATGATTAAAGGTAAAATTAACCATTAAATAATGAATTTTAGCAAAATGTTTCGTTAATAATCAAAATAAAAAATATAATGGCTTAAGAAAAAAGGCAAATTTCGCTTTCAATTTTGCAAGATTAAAATAAACTAATTACCGTGTATGATTAATTATAAATATAAATATTCTTACCTCTTATTACCACCAAACACAACAAAACAATCAAATGCATTACGATGGTAACATTGTGAACCTTTTAAGTTGTAAATGAATTAGAATCATCGACCGCTGCCACTGTTTTGATAATATCATCTTGGGTCTTTAAACGGATCGGAACGACCTTAAAGTATAAACTACAGGTGCGTTACTTTCAGATAGAGGCCCAAATTGCTTTTTTTTTACTCGGTGGCTTGGGCGCCAAGGACATATATAAGCAATTAAGAAATGGAACCATGGTAGATACTAATTGAGTGGGAACAACGAGTGGGACATACTCAGAGGGTACCAAGGATAAGTGATTTCATGATAATTAATATATTCAGTTAGAAACCCATTTTAAATGTAAATCTGAAAATCGTTCCATGACATTTCAAAGGCCCTTAAAAGTAGTATTGTATACGGAAACAATTGATGGGAGGTGCTAGCGAATTATTTATTATTTATGAGGAAGAGATCGTTACAGATACACAATAGAAGCCCTGCAAAATGCGTTTAAATAAATGAACTGTGGTCGATAGTCTTTCTTTTACAAATCTGTTTTTAGTTTCATTATAATCAAAATTATAACGGTCTCTTATTTTCTCCAAAATCTATAACACAGCACACTTATAATCAAGAAAAATGTCTACCTGTATTTTAATCAGCTGAATATTTTGAAATTTGACCATAAATATCATTTTTCCTTGCAACTATTCCTTAATTACCTACATGAATCAAACTTGTTATCAATCCGTTCATCAAACTGTAATGTGATTTTTTTCTTTTCAAGCATAAAACTTCAATAGGCCAAATTTCTTAATCAAAGCTATTGCCGGCATGATATTTTTGTAATACACTCGGGTCTAGTACAGACCAAGGTGTAGTGGAGTGAAACGGTGTCCCGGCGCATGGAGAACCCCAACCTCTGTGTCAGAGGTCATTGGCGGATCTAGCGAGGGTGGTGGTGGTGGTGGGTGTGTGGGTAAGTTAAAAAAAGAAGAAACAATTTCAGGGTGTACAAGTATTATTATTGTCCCATATGTGCTCAGAACAACCAATAAGACTAGTAAGCACAGTTTTACGCATAAAATGTCTTGAAAACAAAAACGCATTGAAATTAAACTATTTGTGAAAAGACATACTTTCTATGATCTCTGTCAAGCATCTAAAATACAGGAAATGGTAGTATTTTGGCTTCTAGATACCAACACCCATTCTCTGAGGTAGCATGGCCGCAGACCGCCTAACCACATTCCTACTTATGGTTCTAACTCAATATAAGCTCTGCCCACATTCCATAAAAATATGTTTTTATATTATCTTTGTCGCCGAGAATACAGTTTGGACTCAATGGAATTGTTTGTAGTAGTTTCCGAAAAAAGCAGGAAATGGCTCTGTTTGGCAGCTACATTTTAAATGATTCAGGTGGAACATGACCCCAGATACCCCCTCCGCCCTTCCTAGCAGGGCTTGTGCTTCTGTTGCTTACTTAATAAGGACTCCACGCTCCCCCGAAAAGATACCGGATTCGCCCCTGGAGGTCACGTTACTTTCAGATCATGCGACGCCCGTGACGTAGTGGAAGTGTCGCCGACTTGAAACTTTCCGACTGCTTTTGTCTGACACCGCGCGAGGGTTCAAGTCCCGTTCGGGAACTTAATGTGGGAAGGTCCTAGCTTATCCGCAGTGCGCCGGTGGTTCTAATCAGAAAGTTGTCTGGTTGTCTTCCTCCACCAACAAAGCTTGACGTCAATATAATGACCACAACTATGTCGGTTCTGTATATTTTTTAAAGCAACAACAACAAAAAACAACAAACAAACAAACAACAACAAAAACAACAACAAACAAACTTTAAGATATCAGTAACCGCTGCCAACACGAAGAAAAAAGGACATGGAATTTGATGAACGAGATATTTTGTATATTTTTAGAAATGTTATACCTTTATAGTTTTATTCTGAAAGTAAAGTCTGCGGAATGTTAACATTTTAGAAATAAAATGTCTTGATTGTCATTATATTATTTTAATCGAATGGATCATTTTTACAATGACACCGATGTCGATGTAAACAAACATGGTCTCCACTATGGTCACGTGATTTTTGACTGTAGCACCGCGAAACGGAACCGGCGTGAGGAGTTTGAATGAATCAACTAAACGAGCTTGCTAGGAATCTGGTGTCCGACAACATAGGCCATTTTTTCTTCTCTCATGCAACCAGAAAATATTGTTATATGAAAAGTTCCTGCGAATCGCTGCTTTTTGCCTATGATTGAACAGAACATCACATTCTCCCATCTGAAGGCACGCGTCGCAGTAGGCTATTTTTAAACTAAGAAAACCACTGTGACGTCATGACTATTTTTTTTAGCAGAAATCTCATTCATGCTTATTTATAGATTTGGAAGGAATGAAGATTTAAAGAAGTTTTAAACAAGTTGAACTGACTTACAATTGAGGGGGTGTCGAGAATCGTCTTTTGCTGGATTAAAGTATGAGTTAATTATGCACAAATAACCCATATATTTCATATAGGCAAATTGTCGGATACCACCTTTAATTACAGCGACCAGGGCACAGTTGATTAATCTTGCAATTTTGCATTTTAAAAAGTCAAACTCAGACGAAGGAAAGTGTGACATATTACAATGAAGCACACACAACAAATTAAACAAAAAGAATAAACATTTCTGTATGAATGATAATCAATAAATGTTATAAAATAAATAAAGCTGATTTGATAAACACTGACCCAAAGCGTATTAAATTTTCCTTTTAATATTACGTCAATATCGGATCAATAACTACATATTGTTTTTGATTGCAAATGACTTGTAGCGATGGTGATGTGCTTAATGTAGTTTTTAATGCATCAATGCAAGAAAATGTTCTACATTGGATGATAAGTAAGTCCAGTCTAACCTAAACGATAAACCGTTAGTAGCGTTTTTCTCATTGAATCGGACTTTTTTGTCGTGTTGAAAAATACGTTCAGACACGAAAGTACTTTAAACAAACAGGTTAAACAGTTACAAGTTTAATCATTTTCTATACTCTCGGATCTTAAATGAATTATGACAACATTCAATAGGGGCTACTTTAACAGTTTTTTCTTCTCTTTGCTTATGTTTTTTGAGAAACATCACATAGACCAATTATGATCATTATAGCCACGTTCAGCTGTTTTGGTGGAGGAAGACCCCAGACGGGTAGAACCACCGGTGCACCGCAGGTCAGCTGGAAGACCTTCCCACATTAAGTCCTTCGCCCCGATCGGAACTCGAACCACTCGGTGGGAGGTGCCCCGTAGGTCAGCTAGAAGACCTTCCCACATTAAGTCCTTCGCCCCGACCGGGACTCGAACCCATGCGGTCGGAGGTGCCCTGCAGGTCAGCTGGAAGACCTTCCCACATTAAGTCCTTCGCCCCGACCTGGACTCGAACCCACGCGGTCGGAGGTGCCCTGCAGGTCAGCTGGAAGACCTTCCCACATTTAGTCCTTTGCCCCGACAGGGACTTGAACCCACGCGGTGGGAGGTGCCCTGCAGGTCAGCTGGAAGACCTTCCCACATTAAGTCCTTCGCCCCGGCAGGGACTTGAACCCACGCGGTGGGAGGTGTCCTGCAGGTCAGCTGGAAGACCTTCCCACATTAAGTTCTTCGCCCCGATCGGGACTCGAACCCACGCGGTGGGAGGCTAAGCAGTCAAAGGAGTTACAAGTCAGTGACTCTACCACTACGCCTTTTCTTATCTTCGAATGAGCTTGTGAAGAGTTTAAACGATAACAAAAGTGTCTACACCGCTTTATTGAATGGCGTTGACTCTAATGTCGCGACCTTGAAATGAAATGAAAACATTCCGTAATAAGAGTTGTGTTAAACAGACTACATACCCAGGTGCATGGTTAAGAGTAATTGACAGTGAACGATTTATTCCCATGTGCATGTCAGTTATGATAGAGAAAATAAATTTGGTTTGAATACTTGACTTGTTATGTTGAAATTCAGCAAATTTTCACTCATATGGAGCTTGTGCCTTACTTGGTGCAGATATAGTGATGCCTGCACTTTGGTATCATGTCGCAAATATATGTTATTTAGCACACAATATCCAGTCGCATTGCCCCACCTTCTGAAGCAGAAGATGAGATTTGATACGTGCAAAATGTTTTATTGCAATGTGATTAGGACTTCCGAGTCCAGATCAAATGGTCTTGCGTTCGAACCCCGTAACGGTCCATGTGACGTTAGTCCTCGAGCAAGACTATTTACTGCACAGTGGTCCAGCTACAAATTCCTGAGCACTGGTTCTACCCAGGAAGTGCGCAGACAAAAGGGATAAATATAACCTGAAAGAGATGGTTTCCCAATCGACTATAAATAAATACGTTTGAAACCAAAATTTCTGTGTCGTCAATATTTCATTTTAATAAGTACAAGTATGTTATTAGTTTAGCCGTTTGCTGATATCATTTACTTTTATAAGACGTTATATCACTGTTTGATTTGTTTAAGGTCAACATATGAGCTTGAGCAAAAAGTTCAACTGAATATATATTTTTTACAAGTGGTTAAATGTCCTGGCCATTTTTGTTACATCGCACCGACAAAATTATGGTCATATTGGCAATGTGAAGCTAATTATTGGTGGAGGAAGATCAGAGACTTACGTTTGGGTAGAACCACCGGCGCACCGCAGGTTAGCTGAAAAACCTCCCCACATAAAAGTTCTTCCTTCGACCGGTCCTCGAACCCACGCGTCGAGGGGCAGAGAAGTTTCAAGTCAGCGACTCTAACCACTCGGCCACGGGTGCCCATTGTCCTGATTTTTGTTCTGGCAGTACTTCAAATTGCCCTTACATATATGGAGAGCGTGAGAAGACGGAGTCTGTTGTTGTCATTTTGGTTGGCTTTGTTATGTTTGAACCTGGTTACAGAATCTTGTAATGGGTGCTCGAGCGGTAAGAATCGCCGACTTACGACTTTTTACTCCATCGTCACATAGGTTCGAGTCTTGGTCGGGGTGATTAATTTCTTGAAGAGTGAACAAGATAACGCAATCATTACAGTGTCGTTTCCAGGAAAGGGAGGCTCCGGGTTCGATCCCTGACCGTGACATAACATAGTGGTAGATCTTCGTTGCTAACGCTCAAGCAAATATAAGTGTAGTTCCACGACTTGTTAGCCCGGTGGCAGGAAAATGTGACTGGGTGTGGTCACATGCAAGGTGTTCACGGCATGCTATACACAGTGAAGGCAACACTATATCTGCTTCAAGTGGAAACCGTCTCCAGATAACTGAAATACTGTTGGTGGGATCATAAACCCAATAATGGGTCGTAGAGATGTGTTTTACAAACCAACTTAATCAATGACCTTCTGTAAACGTTTGGTTGATATAAAACAGGAACAGAACAATACTTCAGTATGCAAGGAAGGTTATCAATCATTAAAATAAATAAATAATTAAATAAATTAAATATATATATAAATAAACAAATAAAAAATAATTAGAGAGAAGAGAGAGGGAGAGAGAGACACAGAGAGAGAGACAGACAGACAGAGTTAGAGAGAGAGAGAGAGAGAGAGACAGAGAGAGAGAGAGGGAGACAGAGAGAGAGACAGACAGACAGACAGAGTTAGAGAGAGAGAAAGAGAGAGAGAGAGAGAGAGAGAGAGAGGGAGAGAGAGAAAGGAGAGAGAGAGAGAGAGAGAGAGAGAGAGAGAGAGAGAGAGAGAGAGTGTGTGTGAGAGAGAGAGAGTACCAAGACCACGACAAAAAAGAAGCTTTAAA
The DNA here is from genome assembly GCA_007844125.1 of Sinonovacula constricta. Taxonomy (NCBI): domain Eukaryota; kingdom Metazoa; phylum Mollusca; class Bivalvia; order Cardiida; family Solecurtidae; genus Sinonovacula; species Sinonovacula constricta. The sequence continues at coordinate 22,033,695 of CM017563.1, forward strand.
GCATAGACAAACATCTATTTATATTTGTAAAGTTTTGTAACAATATATGTAACTATGCACATCTATCTATGTCATGCATATAACATATTATATTTATAATATTTAATAAACAACAAACGCATGTAAATATGTTTGATTATGTAAACATGAGCCGCAGCTGTAGAAGTTGCATACCAGTTGTAACTGTCACGATAACTGACTAAAACCACAGGAGCTTCCCTGTTTGATAGAAAATGACTAAGAACGACGGAATTTCCCGGAGAATTCCGACTGATGACTAATAATGACGGACGGAATAAACCTATGTGTTCCAATTTTTAATCACGGTGGCGCCACTTCTTCAGTGTAAGGAGGCTCGTACTTGTAACTTCCGGTATTCCCGTTCGGCCATCGGATCTAGGGCAAAACATATATCAGACATAAATAAACATTAAATAATGCTTAATGAAATCGGTTATATATGTGTTAAAATATTTTGTACCTTTATAAGGCGTTATTATTTAGTTGTTAATCATTCTATGATACATAAAAATAAAGTTGACACAGCAATTTAACAAGTAAAGAGCACCATCAAGACTTCATTATTTTATAATCATGTAGTAATTGCCGTTGTCGTATTTAAAAATAGCGGGAATAAAATTGTAACAAAACCAGAATAAAAGAACTGCTTTCGCATGTCTATACGGGATCTATCTGATCTAGATCTATTGTATTTATTGCCTAATCTCCATTAACAAAAAAGTTTCAACACTAGTTTCATAAAGCTATTAGCAAACAGGGGCGGATCCAGGAATTGTCTTTCAGGGGGGAGGGGTCCTGACTGTGTTAGCAAACAGGGGCGGATCCAGGAATTGTCTTTCAGGGGGAGGGGTCCTGACTGTGTTGACGGTGCTAGCAGGTGGTGGTGGTGTGTGGTGTGGTGTGTGTGTGGGGGTGCTGAAAGCATGCTTTCTTAGACAACTGTTGAAATGTAGCAGCAAAATAGAGCCATTTCCTGCATTTCAGGACCTGATAGTATCGCATTTTTATGAGTGAGTCCAAACTGTTTGCATTCTCTGCGACAAAGATAATTTATAATCATATATTTTTTTTCATTTGACGAGGGGCAAGGTCAATTTAAGCGAGGTACGAGTAGGTCTCTGTGCACATGCTCCCACAGGATGAGTTTTAACCTCTAGAAGCCAAAAAGTGCCATTTCCTAGGGATTAGGGATTAGCCGGCATTTTTGCCGATACTGCGCAGCGACATTTCTATCATTATAGCACAGGGGCACTTATGAGGTGCCCAGGGACTGAACCCGGCCGGTCCATTATACTGACACCGACGAGTCAAGCGTAATGCCGTCCCCTTAGCCCCGAGCGTTAGGAGGGAAGCCACTACTACCAACTTTAAAGTCTTTGGTAAGACCCGGCCGGGGTTCGAACCCACGACCTCCCGATCCGCAAGCCGACGCTCTACCACCTGAGCTATTGCGACCGGTGTGCCATTTCCTGCATTTCAGATGCTTGGCAGACCTTCATAGAAAATATTTTTACCCCACCCCCTCTCTACTTGTCCTATTTTTAGCAATGGGCACCTATGCGACAATAATACTAATATCGCCACATAAAGATGTGAGATGTGGCACACCGGACGCCACGCCTCCCCATCCCCATGCTAGATCCGCCCAAGGCAAATCACTAAGCAGCAAGTTTGAGGTATTTAAGATGCAGTATAATAAGGGATAAGCATGCCAGAAACCACTCGACATATTAATGGCTGTATTCGACAGTTTGCCTATATCAAACACCCGTGGAAATAACTTACCTCATTTTTGGACGCATTTGTGCATAATTTCTGCACAAAACTTTATTTAATCTAAATAAACAAATCTTTAAACACCACTTCAATTGTTAGTTAGTTTAAATAATGCAAATATTGCTCTAACTGCCAATTATTCCAAATAAGATAGGGCTTTATGCTACAAAGAAATCAACAGCGACATCACAACGTATAACCCGGATGATAAGTGTTATAACGTGATGACGTATAACGTAACGTAACTTTAAAAATAAGTGGTCACGTGATTTTCTTGTGTTGAAAATAGCCAACTCAGCAGCATAGCTCAAAAATAAAATATATTTTTGTAATGACATGTGGAGTGTCATGATTCAGTTATTTTTTAGATGTTCACATCAAAAACACTACCTTCTCTTGTAACAATAATTTATTTGAATGTTTGAGAAAAAAAGTAATGATTAAAACTGTCAGGTACAACCTTTAAAAACAACTCACCATATACGTGTTAGGGTCCAGTGTTATCTGTACCACGGTGCCGAAATGTCCCGGACCGCCGTCCTTGTTCCCGTCATTCCAGTCTCGGCCTGTAAACATAAACAGATTTCCGGTCTGCAATACACTTATATTACACGTAGAATTGTATTGCTTCAAGGCCGAACTAAGATTTTACATCATTTTTTTATTATCAACAAGCGCGTATCTGCCATCACGCACTTTACGTACGTGCGTAATCTCAGTTCGAAAAATCGAAAATCTAAAAGTAGAAAAAAAAAGAGTATAAAGTCAATTATTTCGGTAGTTTCTATGTTATAAAATGACATATCATGTTCATATTGCGTCTTGAAGATGTATTTTAGTCAACACCAAACAAAACAAGGTATTTTCTTTTCACTTTTTGGTCCGGAAAAGACCCTAAAATGCACCTCAGCCATTGTAGCAGGAGGACTGAGTAGGGGGTTGGGGTCGGGGTAGGGGTGTGGCCCGGGTCATGCCCCTTGACTCCCTAGTAATTGTTCGTAATTTCAAAAACGGTTCAGATACGCACCTGATATAAGTAAGTTAACCCTTTTACTTCTGCCTAACACACAGCATACGTCCATTTCTAACCACTAGCAATACTCTTATACGTACACCTTACGTCCTGTTTACTTCTAGTTTTGAGTGTTTACAGCAATGCTTATTTCCTATAAAAGTATGACCAGAGTTTCTCCCATTGACAATAACGTAAAGTTTCTTTTTAGACATATTCATATTTTTGAAGGTATAGGAATGAAATGCCAAAAGAAAAATGAGTAAAAGTTCTGATTATTTTCAACTGTTTTTCTATTTCTGAAAGTCCATAACATTTTTATTTTAGATGATAATGATTAAATTTGATATTATTCAGAATCCATATTCAATTACCTTTCTAAAGATATACAGTTTTACATATCAAAAATTATAAGCGATTTAGTGACGTATGGCATTTTCTTATGAAATTTATAGAAAATTCCTTAGCATGGGGCGTGAAAAATGGCTTTGTAGCGAAAGATTAATTGCGGGAGGCGTATGTAAATAACATAACAATAAAATGTTGCCAGGTACGGAAGGACCCGGGTTCGAACACGGGCTGCGACATACCAAAGTCGAAAAAGATGATAGTAGTATAGGTCCCGCGCTAACGCTAAAGCAGGTATAAGGGTAGTTACCACGACTGATTGGCCCAGTGTCAAGATAATGCGACTGGGTGTGGTATCATGCCAGATGTTCACGGCATGCTATACACAGTGAAGGCAGCACTATATCGGCTTCAAGTGCACACCTTCTCCGGAGAAGTGAAGTACTGTTGGTGGAACGTCAATGCCAACCAGAAAACAATAAAGGTTGCCTTCCTTATCCACAAATAAAATCGCCGCGGCTATTTGTGATACGGAAAACTGTACTTGTGTACAAACAGAGTGATTTGCATAATGGAACAGGGCCAATAGTCAACATCTGGACAAATAACTGTCTAAAACTATACTCGATCGTATCTGTCCATTTGTTTTATAGATATTAAATACACAGTTGATACAAACGGATATGCATATGCAGTATCACCTTAAGTATGCATAAGTCAATAAATATATTGGCTTATAGTACTGGAAATAAAAATA
>CM017563.1:22040108-22072608 GCA_007844125.1 Sinonovacula constricta
TATACCGAATTATCGAATCAGAGTAACTACAAAGCACGCGGTTGACAACTTGACATACCTGCGAACGAACTCTTTTTGCAATACAGCTTGTTGGCATTTCATCTATGTATGAGAAATAAAGAGCTAAAATAGAAGTAGGAGTTGAGTAAAAAAAAAGGACTACATTGATCAATGAACGCACAAGCAAAAGTTTCTAACTAACCTTCTTTTTTCCAATCCCAGCGTATATTAGCTAGTTCTGTCTCCATAGTTTGCGTCATTAAAGTTGCGTCATCAACACATCGATGACGTGGTGGTGCGTCATCATCTTCACTGCTTAGCAACCGGTTGATTCTGTAAAATTTTAATGCAATGTAAACATATAATGAAGAGATACACTATCCAGAAGTAAGCGTCAAGAAGATTTTTTTCACGTTTTTTACATTGCTAGATGTTATATAACGGCACATGGTCGCGGCGGCCATTTTATAATTCCCTTAACTCTTGTAGGACACATTTAATTAAGCAACAGTTATCCCCCTTATAAAGCATGTGATTTATGTAGAAATTATTTAATATTATGATGATCCCCACCGCCCCACACACCTCTACGGTTTCAACTGTTGACTAAGCCCCAGACTGCAAAGTTCTAACATGAAATAAGATACAAATAAATACGGGTGAATATTTACAGCAAATTAAAAATACACGATACTAATTTAGTAGAAGATACATGGTTAATTTAGGAACCGATCTGAATATCTTGTTCGATCAAAATGAAAAAAGGGAGAATTTTAGCACAACACTGATGCATCAACTTGGTTGAAGAACACAACTTTATTAGGTTGAAATATATTCTCAACAAGACATGTGACGAGAGTTATATCGTTTGAAAACAAATTAACATTTAAGCGTAGACTTACCGAGCTTGCTTGCCCATGAACTCCTGCAACAAAAATAATACATGTAAATGTTTTATTTCTGTTTTGTATTGAAATACAGCGATACAATTATGGTGATTAAAGCAACGTCTACTATTATGGAAGAGAAAGACCCCTGACTAATGTCTGGATCGGATATCACCGACGCCCTGTAGGTCAGCTTGAAGTCCTTCGCCACAACCAGGACTCGAACCCACTAGGCGAGAGACCGAGGAGTCAGATGGGTACGATTCTTTTCATTATCCACGAGCGCCCCCGTGTTAAGGCGATGTACCTCAAAAACCATAATGCTCGTTTTGGTGCGTAGCATTTGACAACAGGGTATCATAAAACCCAGAGAAGATGTGTTGCACTATATCTTTCTGGAAGTGGAAACTATCTACGAATGAAATGCTGTTGGTAGGATAATACATCGACCAATTTATCTACCAAACAACCTGCCAACAATACAGGCAACCAACCAACTAACATAAAAATACAAACACACTTTTTTCTAAGATAAACGTGGAAAGCAATAGTTGATAACAAATGACTTTTTATAAAAGTGCTTGAAATATAACAATACTATTACGACTTCTACTACTACTGCTACTACTACTACTACTACTACTACTTCTACTAAAGTAGTAGTAGTAGTAGTAGTAGTAGTAGTAGTAGTAGTAGTACTCGTAGTAGTAGTAGTAGTAGTAGTCGTAGTAGTAGTAGTAGTAGTAGTAGCAGACGGGGCAGTGGTAATAATAATAATAATAATAATAGTAATAATAATAATAATTATGATAATTATTGTTTTTTGCACTACAGGTATACCACCAGACTCCGAACCTTGAGAAAATGTGTCTGATCTTCTGTGCCGAGCCGTCGCAGCTCGTCAATCAACTTGTCCACCTCTTTCTCCTTCTTATGTGTCCTGTCCGCTGTTGCGAGGTAATTGTCCACCGACTGTCGCTCTACAGAGGTGATCTCTCTACGGAGAGATTCCTCTCTCTTGTCCACCATCTCTCGGACACGACTGAAATACGCCGTCAGTTGCTGCTGCTTCTTTTGGGCGTCCGCCTAAAATGACAGTGAAGAGGAGTGGATGCTTATTCACAAGCTATGATTTTATATGCATGTTTCAGTCTTAGGTATTCTTAAAAGTTTAAAGCCATATCTCCGGAAAAAACAAAGTACGTGTAGGTGGTATCAACTTCAAAATAAGAAGTATATGTCTAAGACAATTGATCAACTGATCAAAACAAAAACGACTGACTCCTCATTTGGCCCATACGAAACCAAAAAGCACAGGTTTGAATCTTTCAAAATAATAATAAATGTTATATCGAAATATGAGTATAAACATTTTTTTTCTTGTCGCAAAGTATAATACAACTGCATAAAAAAGACTGAAGTAAGACTCGGTGGCGCAATCAGTAGAGCACTGGACAGCTATAAAAGAGATACAGGGCTCGAACCCTACAATACAAAGTATATTCTCTTTCGTTTTGGTATTTGTTTACACCACACACCATTTAAAACTGTTATGCATTAAGTAAACAATTTGCCTGCTAGCGTAACCATTGCTTTAAGAATATAAAGACGCAAAGTCTCTCAAATGACTCGACACTTAATAAAACAATGCAATCTACCTACAAGGGAGATAACACAATGCAACTTGAATAGTTCGAGTTATGCCCCGTAGAATGAAAGCGCTGAAAGCACTGTGGTACCCACTATTCACTGCTTCAAAGTTGTCACATTTTGAGATTATGATAACCGGTTTAGATAAACTGTCGTACATAATTTTGTGTAAGATAAACCGTCCCTCAAACCTAACAACTCCGATTTCAATGTAGTGGACTTAAGCAGAAGGTTTAGGGTCGAGACCCAAGACGGTTTATAACAACTTTACTTCTTGACAGACGGCAACTATGTCACTATAACCTTTTCCGGAAACATCACACGTACATGTACTACGTTTCACAGAGTGCTGTATTTTTACGCACTTTCGATATCGGTTTATTTATAATTTCGAAGTTTATTAGTGTTTCTTTTTCTAATTATGTAAACAATTAACAAGAAAGAGCCAGGATGTGAGACATCCTAGGCGCCGTAGTCAGCATGCGCTTCAAACAAGTATATGACTTTCCTAGGAACTAAACACTCTGTTACATTGTCGATTAATTAAATACACATTTGACAGTAAAGAACCATGACTCTGATGGGAGGTAGAGTATTTGCTACTTTGTTTGTTTTGCTTGTTCTCTGCTACATCTCTGTTTACAAGCTGCATTGCTAACATCGGTATACCCAGTTTCTTTTGTTAAACAATACTTCGCAAAACAGCTTCGAATTCGTATTAGTGCCGGCTACGTTTTTATAATTGCTAGCTACACTGTAAACAACGGAAATACTTAGTTCTTTTCTCTAAAAAAGGTCTCACAGAACAGCTGTGAATCCTGTTTTTGCCAGCTACACTGTCCTCCACATAAAATGCACGCCATAAGAGGCATCGCTTTCCAGAGATGCGCCAATGAATTTGTACTGCTACGTGATTTAAATGTATGACAATGCCTTTCGTTTCGTATCCTATCATGGACTAACGTAGAACTTCTTTTCGTCGCTCTCGACACGTGAGAAACAGTAAATTTTAGGTCGGAAGCTTTTTGTGCGAAGCAGTCTATGTATATTAACTGCATTACAAAAACGATCAGCGTACCACAAATACCTGAACTGATATTTTTTATGACTTAAGCATTAGAATCATCTATGAGCAACTAAGCAACAAATGTGTGCATGCGATAAATCAAATTCACATGCGCAATAGGAATATAAAGGTATACAAACAAACAGTTTATAAAAACAGTGACATTGTGGCATTGACTGGACTGAGTGAAGACAAAATACATAAGCTTGTCTCATTTTAGAACATAGGGGCACATTGCGTGATCAAGTACCTTACTTGTAATAATTAAGGGATACCGGATACTGACAAAAACATGAACCTGACAACATGTAACCTAATACTATTATCATCCTGTAACCTAGACTGTGTGATGTTATTTAATAATAGGCGTGCAGAAAAAAGACGACTCCTCACCTGGGATTTCTGGGCAAGAACACGACACGACTTCTGCGTTGCACGAACCAGTCGTTTCCTAGACTCAAGGTCGGCTAGGTGTTCATTCAGCTCATTCTGGAATAACAAATCAAAGCGGTCTGTTTGAATTGCCTCTTGATAATACAATGATAATTCATCTTTTTAAATAATATAAATAAATTAAATAGAAACATACACAAATAATAATAAATAAATGTTATATAACTAAATTTGCTTCGTTTATTACATGCAATTAAACTATAATGTATCTGTTTTGATATTCCCATCTTCTCTTATGTAAAGGGACTTTACTCTAACTAGTACTACCTAATACTAACGATAATACTTAGAGTAATTTCCAATTTTTAATTATTTGAAAAACACTTTAAACTGAAGCATGCGCATAAAATGGAATCTTATTGATTGATATAGAAATGAATTAATTTTAAAAAGCTTGAGCGCTATTTCGAAAAATAATAAGCACATTAAAAATAAAATGTATTATATCTTTTATATAGAGTATACGAAAATACCCTCTCACAAGGGAGATAACTAAACCAATTTTTTCATTTCGAAAATGGGGAATACCCACTTTTATACATATGTTTACCACAGTAATTAAATATTTAAATCAGTTGAGAATCCACAGACAAAGAAGTTTTCACATTTATTACAATTCTAGAAACTGAATTCAGTTTATTAAGTTTATTCTATCAAACTATTATAATAAACGTTATATCAATATCTTCATAAAGTCATTTGTATACTTGTATCCTTAAAAACTAATGCTTGCAAAACGCAAATAAATTGTATGCCGAATATATGTACATTTGTAGTTTCAACTTATTCATATTATAGTATTGTTTAAAATATTTTCTTTACTTATTTTAATCGCTCTCGACTGCCCATTACCTAGGTAGAACAGGTACTCAGTAGCTGAAGCTATGCGCAAGAAATAATCTTGCTCGAGGACTAACTCGTTGTCGTTCTCGTGGTTCGAACCCAGGACCCTCGGGTCCGAATTCTAACGTCTGATCCACTAGACCACAGACGCGCTATACACCCCATATATACACACCATCTTATACACGGAGTCTTGAGTTATTACCAATACGAAACACGCATACTTACCATCTCAATTAACTAACTAACTAACTAACTAACTAACTAACTAACTAACTAACTAACTAACTAACTAACTAACTAACTAACTAACTAACTAACTAACTAACTAACTACATGTAACTAACTAACTAACTAACTAACTAACTAACTAACTAACTAATTAACTAACTAACTGACTGACTGACTGACTGACTGACTGACTGACTGACTAACTGACCAACCAACCAACCAACCAACCAACCAGCCAACCAACCGACGAACTAACTAACTAAAATGTATGAATAATGTCTGAGTCCGTACACTTGTACTCGGATACCTAATGTTGACATACGGCACCAAGGTCTCTCTATTTTTTTCTGCGTCCGTTTAAATGAAATTAACGAGACAATAATTTCCCCTTGGGCAGACGAAATCTCCGCAAGATGGCGCACACGTTCTAACAGGTGAAGTACGAGAAATAAGTCAGGTGTTATCATCCAGTTTTGGGCGGCGTTAATAAATAGATATATTTTTTATAAATACGACTTGACTAATTATCTTATTTAAAATGTATATTATCACAACCTGTGATGGTGTTTAAACAATATTTACGAAGTAATGTAAACCTGTGTTTATCTTATTACTTGTCACTGTATGTACTCTGCTCTCTGTCCATATTTACATTATGCAAACTGTAGTTGTTTCTATTGTCGTGTACCTCTGTTAAAGATTGATAGATCTATACTTAAGCCTCTCGATACGTCTGTCACGTGTTAGTTGTGAAAATGCAAAGTCTTTCAATTTGACAACCGAAAGCTGATCTATCACTACATCACTAAGAAACAAGAATTTTCGTCTGATTCCTCCGCCATCTTGCCAAAAAATTACGACCCAGAACCGAAGCGTTCCGAGTGTTCGACAACTATTAAAGGGACGTAACTCACTTTTCGAAAAGGCCTATAAACATTGTATCTTGTTTTATGCAATAAATATCGATGAATGTGAATATGAATGAAGTGGAATGTGAAATAAATATTCATTGCATATATTGGTAACATTGTGTTAAAAAATAAGAAAAATGCAGTAGGTAATTTGTAAAGAGAAGATTTTAATATGATAAAGAGATATGATTTTATAAGTTTGTCAAGCAGTCGGTTGTCCGAAAGAAAACATGTCGGTGACCATGGCGTCATCAGAACAATAAACACAAATGTTTTGTTATCTCAGCTAACAATGCAGCAACAGTCGTATTTAACGAGATGTGAACAATTAACTGAAAGTTTATGATGAAATCATTCTATACACTACACCTTTCGCGCTTTCTTGAAGAACTGTTTTATGACGTATACTTCTTCCAGCGAACAAAACGATCGTGATTCTGTCATTATCATTGCACCAGATACATCCGAGTGATAATTACCCGAGGAGTTCGGATTGACTTCGGAGAGTATGAATTAGTAAGGGAACGTATATCATCTGGCTTGTTTATTGTGCCATGGGAACCTAAAGTCTACTTCTTTCATTATAATCTTGTACTTCGAAAAATTTTCCTCTTGCAAAAAGAATTTCCCCAATAATCACTATTAAAGGTGGTATCCAAAAGTTTGGACCAGGGATTAGCCGGCATTTTTGCCGATCCTGTGCAGCGACATTTCTATCATTATAGCACAGGGGCACTTATGAGGTGCCCAGGGACTGAACCCGGCCGGTCCATTACACTGACACCGACGAGTCAGGCGTAATGCTGTCCCCTTATCCCCGAGCGTAAGGAGGGAAACCACTACCACGAACTTCAAAGTCTTTGGTTTTACCCGGCCGGGGTTTGAACAGACGTCCTCCCGATCTGCAAGCCGACGCTCTACCACCTGAGCTATTGCGGTAAATAACATAATAAGGCATTGTTACCTGAAAAGGTGAAGCAAAGCTGTTCATTAATGCCCTAAATCTGTGTGAAAAGTAAAGCATTGCACCACAATCGTCATTGCAAACAGATATTTCCTATCTGAGTCACGCTGCAGAGATAGCTATTTCTAAACTAAGAAAACCACGTGACAGCTTACTTTTAAGATCGTGTTATATAACTATCCGGGTAGTTTGCGCTGACGTCGGTATCTATTTATAGCTCATCTCACTTTCGTGCTTATTTAAAAATTTAAAAAAAAAATGAACATTTAGAGCTATTTTTGGCAATGTGTAATGTATCACATATAGGTAGTATCCAAAATCGCTTTTTATTCAGACTTTAGTATAAGTTTATGCATAAATTATGCATAATTTCCCAGAAACCGAGGAAAAAATTATTGTTACATGCATTTGGTATAGGTAAACTGTCGGATACCACCTTTAAAATGTTTAGGTCCTGATGAGAAATCTCTGTTCGGGAGCTCACTAATCTGGGTTTACTTAAATCGCACATGCCTGATCAATTCTTGATTAGCAGGCTAAGAGTTAAAGATGGTATCCGACAGTTTGCCTATATCAAATACATACACCAATATCGAACCACTGCTATGTGGAATTTGGGCATTATTCTTCTATAAACCAATACTTAAGTCTTAGTAAATAAGATTTTGAACACTAACTGAATTGTTAGAAAGAACTAATCGCAAAAATATCACTGGGAATGTGTATTCTTTTTAACTGTAAAAACAGCTCGATAGTATCCTCTGCTTAAAATAGATATCGACGTCAGAGCAGATAACCCGGATGACTATATAACGTGATGTCAAAGGTAAATGGTCACGTGTTTTATTAGGTTTTAAAATAGCTATTTTTTGCAGTGTGACTCGGACCTGTTTGCAATGACGAGCGGTGATTTAGGCTTAACTGTTCACACAGATCTAGGACATCAATAAATAGCATTCTGATGGACCTTTCAGGAAACAATGCCTTATTTGGTTATTTGAGAAAAGAAATTTTGGTTCAAACTGTCGGATACCACCTTTTAACGTTTTTTTTTTTTTGCGCAAATCAGGACATTTGAAATGAACTTCATTCTGAAATAAAACTTCATCTAGCGACAGCATAAAAGCCGTGTTGTCACACATTGACGATATAATTCCGACATTTTACATCCCGATGTGGAGAAAATAGTATAAGTGCGACTTCCGTCTGGAGACGGTTTCCACATACAAGATAAAATAACACTTTAAGTGTAACATTAAAACAACGGAAAATTGCGTTGTTTTGACATCTTGACATCGGGAGTCTACAGAGCCCATTATTTATTGAGTAAAAAAAGCAGACAAACTAAATCGGTTATCGCTTTTCTGTTTCTTTTCCCTCGGTTATAATGGTTTTTGAGAAAGTAATTTGCATGAATAATTAATTTTCTATTGTGAAGAACTAAATAAGCACGTTTACAAAAGGACTTGTTTATGTAGTCTAATGACCGAGCGTCTGGAAATTGATCCGGAGGAAACACATAAAAGACGACATGCAAATTTTGTTCTTGTGACAACGACGTCGTTTGATATTTAAGTCCATTTTATTTCTGAAACAATATATAGCGGCAGTAGAACTGAAAATATTTATTTTTTACTATGCATTTAATATCATTGTTGATGCCTGAGGCCTGTAAAAAACAAATAATTATATGCCTTAAAGGTTACCGTACTTCTACTATGCGGAAACTCCAACTTTTCTGCGTCGATAGCAGTTTTAATTTTTTGTTCAAGCTGTACGATTGCCGAGTAGCTCTCACATCTGCGAAAAAGGCAAAACATATTCCGAAAACGTCACTTAAGGTAGAATACATGTAATGGGCACTTTTCAAAATCATAAATATGTTTATACCATGGTGAAGTATACCACTTGATTGACTTATGTGCACATTTTCATAAAGATTTGCCGTAAAAATGTATAGTTTTCAGCAATTTTGCATTTTTACTTCTCTCGGCCAAATCCGCTTGTAACTTACCATAAACTGACTATGCATCTCTGCTATATGCCCGAAGCCATGTGTGGAGTGTTGTTGTACGATGCAGTCAATACAGACTGGAGTTCGGCAGTCGTTACAGTAGAGCTTGAAATTCTTAGGCGTGCTGTTGACAGACGGTGTCGTCAAACTCTTCCGGAAGGTCTACACGACCCTCGGCCGGGTAGGTCAGCTTGTGACGGCCGTGGCTCGATACTATAATGGGGGAATATTGGTGAAAATAAAATTTGCCTTTTTAGAAAAAATCCGAGGTGGTCCAAATAGTAGGTACGTCCTTTCAATTGGAATCCTTGGAGTTGACTGCCTGATCTTTTAGGCGATGGAACCATTATAACTAATGAAATGTATTACTTTTGCATTAACATGAGCTCTAAATCCATTAAAATATATATCAAGAGATATCCTTTAGAAAAATTGATAGAAGAATATGGGTACATGTAACACCAATTAGACATAGACTAGCATACCACCTGTAACAAGGGACGGTTCGTCTAACAAAAAACTACGAGGGTTGTCCCACTAAATCGTGGACTATGAATATATTTTCTCATTTGACGTCCGATCGAAATAATATTCCTAAAATACCGACCCACATTCATGTTTAGTAAAAAAAGTACAAGGATGATAAAAATAGATGTACAACATGTGAATTGTGTGTCTTTGTTTAGGTCTTTGTATGCGTACCCGGCGAAACCCAAAATAAGGCATTGAAATCATTTTCTGCATGCACGGTAAAACAATTTTTTTTCAGCCATGTGTTTTACATAGAGATGCTGTACTTAGGTACATTGTCCTGAGTTTTTGCAGGTAAACCCACAATATGTGTATATAATATACTAGAAAATTGGAAACCTGTGCAATAAATACTTTTTTACAGTAAGTCCATGTTATTTTGGGACTACCCTCAATTATGTGGAAACTATCTATATAAGAGGTTAGTGACGTGGAACAAAGATGACGTAGAAGGTTTATCATAATCTGTAGCGAAGACATTTCCTACCAACATTCTCACCTAAATACAAACACATACTACCGTATATTACCTTTCAACACCTACCTATACATTTGACGCAGACGTCCAATTTGCACGGCTTGCACACAATTTGACAGACGGCCTGGTGTTGGCGACAGTATGTAGCCCGGCTCGTCCTACTGACCGGCCTCTCTGGTTCCCTGAGCTTTTTTCGGTAACTCTCAACAATCGAACCCAGCTGGAAGTTTCGCGGCAGGTCCTCGACGCCCTTCATGCCCAGCTGGATATCCGTCCGGCACTCCGGACATCGAAGGCTCAACCCGCCGCCGGTTCGAATCCCGTGCAGGCATCGCCGACAGAAGCTATGCATGCAGGGTAGCGCCAGTGGTTCGTCATAAAGGTCCATACAGATGCTGCATGTCACGTGATCCTCGATTGTTATCTGCCGGGTTGCCATTATGCTGGTCTGTGTATGAACTGTTAGAAAAAGAAAAAAAGTAAAAAAAATGTCTCACTTGATGAGCGGCTAAACAAAATTGTATCCTTTATTGACATGACAATTAGTAAATATTTTTTTGCTTTCGGAAAAAAGGCATGTACTATAAGACGACACATTATGTAATTGAAAATTATTCTCAAATGAATTGGTAAATGCTTGAAATTTACACTCTTAGGGGCGCCTGTGGCCGAGCGGTAAGAGCGGCTGACTTGTAACACCTCAGCCCCTCACCGCGTGGGTTTGAGTCCCGGTCGGGGCAGGAACTTTCATGTTAAGATGTTTTCCAGATAACCGAGGTGCGCCGGTATTTCAACTCAGGAATAAAGCTGGGGTCTTCATCCACCAATAATTAGCTGGACGTCGCCAATATGACCTTAGTTGTTCTGGTGCGATGTAACAAAAAACAAATAAAACAAATACAAACAAATTTACTCTATCACCCAGGGATGGAAGATATTACTTTAGATACTCTTAGGTACAATACAACGCATTTACAGTTTTAATTCCATATAAATTATAAAAGGAAACGTCTGTGTTGAAACTGAGGACTCGCTGACTCAAATCGCATTTGACAGTCCGGTCTCTCACC
Organism: Sinonovacula constricta; assembly: GCA_007844125.1. Taxonomy (NCBI): domain Eukaryota; kingdom Metazoa; phylum Mollusca; class Bivalvia; order Cardiida; family Solecurtidae; genus Sinonovacula; species Sinonovacula constricta. The sequence goes on from CM017563.1 coordinate 22,051,207, forward strand.
GCATGGGTTCGAGTCCCGGTCGGCGAGAAGAAATTAATATGGGGAAGTCTTCCAGCTGACCTGTGGTGCGCCGGTGGTTCTACCCAGACACTTATCTTGGACCATCACCCTATCAAAATAGCTGGACGTCGCAATAATGACAACCAATGTGTAAACAAAGAGTTAAAGAAATAAAAGAACAATGTGTAAAAAGCAAACAACAACAAATCAACGAAAACAAAACAAATAGCCTACCCTTTCACCTTAAATCAATTTGTTATATGTATAGATAATGCTTTCTTAAAGTATGTAACAGCCAAGTATCGCAAAAAGAGTTAAATGTATGTTTTATTTCCAAGATTTTACAGACATCTACATGTTTGTGCTTTAGATTTGCCTGTGAGTTTAATATGTAGCACAAAATAATATTAGGTGAATTTTAAATTATACTTTTTACGGTTGGCGATTTTTAGAACAAACCGACATAAGATTTGCACCACGTGACCATGAACGCCAGGATAAAGTAATTTTTAGAGCATATAAACGCATTAAGAAACAAATGTCGCATATTGCTGACTTATTCACACTTGTCGAAGATAAGACAATTGGTGCGTACATCCGATTTCAGTTTATCGCTGACTCCCGAACGAGTATACACAGATTACACATGAATACGCAAAAGCAAACCGAATTTGTCCAGCTACCAACCAACTGAAGAAATGTCTGATAAAAGTCGTTACACAAACGAGAATAATATGCGTGGCAGGGGCGGATACAGAAAAAAAATGGTGGTGGTGGTGGCGCTGAGGGGGATGGGCTGGGGTTATGAATCAAGATCCATCCAACTGATCGCATTAAATACTAAATATATATATACACAGTCATGACTCCTAACTTCGACCTAAGCAGCCAGGCAAACTTTACTTTCAAAGCTAAGTATTTTTAAGTTTACATGTATGTAAAGTGGGGGGGGTGGGGGGGGATGGGGGAGGATACATCCACCACCCCCCATCCTGAATCCGTCCCTGATGCATGGGGTTAAATAAAAATCCTAAACACTCACGAACACAGGTGTTTTATAGTTACGTGTATTTTATATAAAGCTGATTGTCGAATTTCACCACTGAGGTCCAACCTTAATCTCCTGATAGAAAAAGATTTGAATGTCAACATTGCAAAGAGTACATTCAAAGGTAGGTATCCTGACAGTTTACAGTACACGTACCAATATCTAACCACCGCTTTGGGGAATTAGGGTCATACTTTTGCATAAACCCATACATTAGTCGTTATAAAGACGATTTTGAACACTTACTTTATTGTTAGACTGTATAATCGTGAAGGAAAATCTCTAAATGTTCAGTCTTTCTAAATCTATAAAAAGCGCAGTAGTGGTCTCTGCTAAAAATACATATCGACGTCAGAACGGATTAACCGAAGTGGTCACGTGGTTTTCTAAGTTTGAAAATAGCTATCTCTGCAGCGTGGCTCGGATAGGAAACACCTACTTCGCAATGTCGACTTATGGATTTATCCTTGATTGTTCACACAGATCTTTGGCATCAATGAACAGCATTTTGCAAAACCTTTTCAGGTACCAATGACTTATTTGATTATTTGAGAAAAAAAATACATATCTGGACCAAACAATGGGATACCACCTTTAAGTTGGTTCTTAAACTCATTAGAGCTTATGTTTATGTTGAACTCCTGACGACTCAAAATAAGCGTTATCTAACTGTTTTTTTTTTTATACTTGGCATACATCATTGCTCCCTTAATGTATTTCCTGTGGTACTTTTTTATTCTAAAACGGTAGAAGGATGAGAGAAACAAGTCTAACATCTACTTATTCTTTCTTTTTTACTAGGTTCTGACATATTAAAAAAACCAAACAACATTAAACATTTTAAACATTCATTAACCCTTAGGTTCCATTGTCAGATATGTTGTTAATATGTATACTTGTGTCCCTTGAAAATCTATTAATAAGAACAATTATTAAAACCGACGCTCTCACCGCGTTGGTTCGAGTCTCGTTCGCAGCGAAGGACTTATTGTGGTAAGGTCTTCCAGCTGACTCACGGTGCGCCGGTGGTTCTACCCAGATATGGTCAAATACCTGGGAAAAACCACTGCAGATCAGCTGGAAGCCCGCATATTTAGTCCTTCGCTGCAACTGGAACCCGAACCCAAGGGATGAATGGCCGATAAACCCAATCCTATCATTAGATAGATACATGTATGTCATCAAGCACACAAGTCTTAAGCAGGTAAATCAATAAAAAACAAACACTTGCAGTACAAAATATTACGGTTTACTATAACAGTCCAGATATTGGTAAATAAAACAGACATGAACTCATATCGACAGCAGTGGATATACGTATACGTTGAACAAATATTTGTCGATTGATCAAATAAAAGCGACACACAGGCTTACACTGTGCCGGTACCCTTTGTGTTCACTGTCTAGTCGGCTTAATCATATGTCAGTATAGATGAAAGCTGGTATCAGCAAATGTCGTTATAAAGTCTGGTCGATTTAACTCTATGTCGGTATAAAACTATGAATTTCGATCGGTATGACAATTATTAAAGGTTATATCCGACAATTTGCCTACATCAAATGCCAGTAACAAAATTGTCCAACTGTTTTGAAGAATTTGGGTATAAATTCTGCATAAACTCATATTTTCGTCTAAGAAAAGAGATTTTGAACACTGCCTATATTGTAAGCTACTATATATTGCACCAAAAAACAATCTAAATATTAATTCTGTCCTAATCTATAAATAAGCACGATAGTGATCTCTGCTAACGAGCGGACTACACAGATGACGATGAAACTGGTTCTCAAACGTAAGTCACAGTGGTTTTCTTACTTTAAAAACAGCTATCACTGCAGCGTGGCTCATATAGGAAATACCTGTTTCGCAATGGCAAATGTGTATTTTTGCTTCGCTGTTCACAATGATCTAGGGCATCAACGAGCAGCATTTTGCAGAACCTTTTCAGGTAACAATGAATTATTTGGTTATTTGAGAAAAGAAGTTTTGGTCCTTGGGCGGGATCTTCCCGGTATGATATTTAACAGTACCGGACTAGCGCAGTCGGTAGAGCATCAACTCCAGCGGTTCGATCCCTGGCCGCGACATACCAAAATCATTCAAAATGGAAGTGGTAACGCTCAAGCAGATATTAGGGTAGTTCCACGACTGGTTGGTCCGATGAAAGGAAAATATGTGACTGGGTGTGGTATCATGCCAGGTGTTCATGCTATACACAGTGAAAGCAGCACTATATTTGCTTCAAGTGAACACCGTCTCTACTATAACTTAAATACTGTTGGTGGGACGACAAACAGTTGACAGCATACAAGTATACACATACCTGTTTTTCTCTATATCTTTGTCGTTATCTCGGTAATTTAAATGTGACATTTACAAAAGTACCTTATATATACAAAGTTGTGAACTTACCGTACGCACTAAATGGCTTGTACTGTTTTCCCCCCAAAATAATAGCACTAGCAAAACCTCGTCATTACCGACCATATATACATTTGGTAGGGGATTTCGTTTAAATCTGCTAACGAACGGTACAAACGTCACTGGCTTTGTTTTCTTCTCTGGTTTGAATTATTTGTTTTATGATAAGCGTTGCCTTGTATTATTAATGTTCACACGGGCAGACATATGTATACACCGGTCCTAGTAAAACATAAAATGATTCAGACTTTTACCTAACGACTAGCTACGGTCAACGAAGAACAGTAATACTACTAAGCACTGTTTCTTAAATTTGTTACACAGTTAAGGTGTGTGTGTGTTTTTTTGTATATGAACACTTGTTTTATCATCATTTGCGGTGAAACATACCACTGGAGTGAGTAACAAACGTGGAAAGTCGAAACATGGACATTCAAAACATAAATCGAACTATATAGGGCCGCCCGTGGCGTAGTGGTAGAGTCGCGGATTCTTAACGCCTCTGACTACTTGGCCTTTTCTTGCGTGGGTTCGAGTCCCGATCAGGGGCGAAGGACTTAATGTGGAAAGGTTTTCCAGCTGACCTGCGGTGCGCCGGTGGTTCCAGCCAGACATTTGTCTGGGGTCTTCTTCCATAAAAAAGCTGGACGTTGCTATAATGATCAAAATTAATCGATGCAATCTACTTAAAAACAAAAAAATAAAAATAAATAATAAGCAAACTATACATACCTGTAATTATACTGACATAAGTCTACATTCTATATTGTTCCATGGCAGTGTAACATACACACAACAGGAATATCGTTATGTTTTACACCAAGTAGAGGGTCTTTACTGGTTCATGCTTCATAATAAATATATACATATGCATGTACTAACTTCTTCAACCAAACTACAATCCAATTAGTGATACAACCATATATTTTAACATTTTCTTCACCATAAAATTAAAACTTATGCCAGTCTTAACACATATGTCCCTGACCCCACTCTCATCAGTCTAACAATCAAACAACAAATCGATCAATCAATTAATCAATCAATCACCATATCCCGATTCAACCATGACTGATTCATAAACACATAAGGAAATCCCCACACAACATTTTTACTTAATTGACTCTCACTACTAGGTCAGGTAAAGGCGCAGTACAGTATTTATTTATGTGGAATCGATATTGTCTACACAGCCACGCACTGCAGCTATACAGGTAACATTAAAACTAATCGAAGTGTCACCGCACCGCGGAAGGTGTATATGGAGGGCAGATAGAAGGAACATGTTTTTATCGTTCCAAGTGGTGGTGGTTGTGGGGGGGGGGGGGGATGGGAGAGGGGGAGGGGGGGGGGCGTGGTGGCGTGGTGGTGGTGGGTAAGTGTGGGAGTGTGGGAGAGAGGTGAGGGCGGAGAGGGGGTTAGCACCCAATGCTTTGTGCCACATCAGTGTAAGTTCGTGAGTACATGTGTATCCAAATATTATCATTGTAAACTAGACGACGGAACCTTAGACATTGAAAACAAAACCAAACAACTACAAAACATTAACTCGACATTAAACACCGCAATCTTCACGCAAGATGATAAGTGCATTCAGATAACATTAGCCTCTGCTACCGTGAAGAAAAAAAACACACTGTTTCTATCATAATAGATTTTCGTCGTTGGGTACCTGACAGTTTAAACCAGTACTTTTGCCTAAAACACATACACACACGCACGCAAGTACACGCATGCACACACGCACGCACACGCACGCACGCGCACGCACGCACGCGCGCACGCACACGCACGCACGCGCGCACACACACACACGCACGCACGCGCACGCACGCACACACACACACACACACACACATACACACACACACACACACACACACACTCACCCCCACCCCTCCACACACACACCGGTACATTGATATATCCTGCGATATGTTAAGTATTACTACACTAAATATATGTGAACAGTAAAGCATGACACCCAATGGTTATTACAAACATGTATTTCCTACACGAGCCTCGCTGCACAGTTATTTTTTTTCATCGACACCAATATTTATATGCACTAAGTATCATATCGATCTACTGTTGGCAGTTATATATAAACAAAATTATTGCACTAAATCATTGCTTATAGTAAATAAATTCGATATAACGATTATTTAAAAGAAAGTGTAAAATAATTATCAAATATCACAAATAAATATTTTTTTCTTCAGAATTTTCAATTGTACTTAGTATTTATTTTATTGGCAAAGAATTTAAAAAACAACAACATCCAAGTGTATTTTATTATGGATAAAATTGACTTTATCACTGTTGTTTTATTTAAATGCTCTTCGTAACAAACAAAAACCCCTAGCATACATCGACATCTGTTATGTTTGATCAGTTTGAAACATAAATTTATAATAGTTGCTACATAAGAAAATATAAACATTGAGACTCATGCAATAAAATGCCATTCAAATTATAATAAATCCTCATTTTAGCTTATGTTATGCGTGCACAGCTACACGTTAATAGTTCCGAATTTCTGCACATGCAAACATCTAGACACCAAGATTGATAACATCGTACCACTTCACGCATCTTTTCTTGAGTTTATTAGTGTTGGTTGCATGTTTTCGGTCTGTTTGGTTGCAGAGGGTGAACGGGTCATAAAACAAAACAAAGCCAGAACTGTCTGATAGCTTTGACTAATGTAGTTCTGAAATCCAAACAAATGAGTTGTAAGATCCAATGGCTGATTTATGTTTCAACAGCATGCACTGGTCTTGTTTTTCTACTCTAGCCAGTACAAGACATGGCTGTTTGGAAACAGGATGCAAGATTTCAGTTTCGTCCATAGTAAATAGCGCCTGTGGTTCTATCCTGACTTGTGTACGGTGTCTTCTTCCAATTCCAGAACTGGAAATATCGGTAATAACAAGTTCGCTGCGATGTATATAATAATAATAATAATAATAATAATAATAATAATAATAATAATAATAATAAAATAATAATAATAATAATAATAATAATAATAATAATAATAATAATAATAATAATAATAATAATAATAATAATAAAAGTAATAATAATAATAATGATGATGATGATGATAATGATGATGGTGATGATGGTGATGATGATGATGATACTTTTACTATTACTACAACAGTGTTCTCTTTTTATCAATCAAAATGACATTTAATAAGAGGACCTAACATCCAACTAAATTGTAAATAATGTGCAAAAAAGGTTAATGAAAAAAAATAAAGTAAAAAAAATAAAGGGTAATTTTGATTTGTGCGTTCATAGTAGTCAGTATATATTGAAAGGGACATTGTATTTATAGGATGCTAGCCATTAAATTTGTTTAAGGTAAACTTAACATGCGCATTGATCCACAACTAATAAAAGCGACTTATATAATTTAACACAAATCAAATTATTTATCTTTATCAAATTTTAATTTCAGTTGTTTAGTGTGTAGTTGGTGTTAAACTTTAACCATTTAAAAAAAATCTTAACCGACGTTTAATCTGACTACATACTGAGTCACGCGACCTAAAGTGCATTCAGTCTGTGAGGTGTAAGCGAATATATTATGTGGCGTAATATCCGCGAACATTGCTCGCCAACACAAGCTCATTATTTGCTGACATGATATGAGATATTCTTGATTATCAGATGACCCATTCTGAGACAGGACCATTTCCGGCCTTAACCTATATGGCCATTCATAATTACTCATCTTTGATTAAAGTGACTGCGGCACAGCTTTGTTTTTAGAGACACGGAAAGAGGGATAATTTAGTAGCAGGACACAGGGCTATGGATTACGGAGATCGTTGCCAGACTTTATTTGAAGTTCGATAATTTTCTTAGTAAAAGATATCCCTTGAATTGTTCCACTAACCCATCAGCAGTATAACTGAAGTTATCTTTCCTTTATAAGTTCCTCCCCAATTCTGAGGTTATCACTCTGATATCAGCACACAACCATTCATTCCAAACACAACAAAAAACAACTTATATTTTTTGGTATAAGTCGCTTGGAACAAAGACCGTCTGTTTATTACACAGAAAAAATCGTCATATTATCTGCAAAGCAATAATCCCATCTACCGATATACAAATATTAAATTCATAAGTTGTATGTGTACACACAATATTTATAAACAAAATTGTTCTTGTATCAACACCATTGTCGTTAATATATAAACATTGTCTACACAATGAACGAAGTTAATTCACTAAGTTCTTGCTTAAAGTAAATAAATTCGATCTAAAGATTATTTGAAAGAAAATGTAAAATAATTATCAAATATCAGAAATAAATAAGCATTTTTTTTTTCAAAATTTTCAATTAACTTTGGTATATGTTTTATTGGCAAAGTTTAAAGATAACAACAACATCCCAGTGTATTTTATTACTTTATCACTGTTGTTTTATTTGAACGCCCTTTGTAACAAACAACAACCCTTATTATACATCGACACGTATTACATTTGATCAGTTTGAACATAAATTTATAACAGATACTATATAAGATTATTTAAACTTTCAAACGTGTACAGTAAAATGCCATTCAAATTATAATAAATCCCCATTTTAGCTAATGTTATGCGTGCACAGCTACAAGTTAATAGTCCAGCTGTTATATTTTATTCCCAGGTCTGGCAGAACTACTAGGGCTCGGCGGGACGGCCTTCTCATGTGCATGTTGCTGTCCCTACCAGAATCCACATAGATAGAAGCCAGGGAGCACAATAAAACAATAAAACATTTAAATGAAACAAAAATTAATTAGATGGAAGATTCTTCCAGCTGACCAGCCGAAGGCCAACGGTTCTTCCCAGGCAGTTTTCTAGGGATAGTCATCGTGAAATATTAACCACCCATTGCTAAAGTGAATCAATTACTTTGCTGCGATGTGTTTGCATTTAGATTTGATAGAGCATATTTTATAATAGGCCTTTCTCTATTAAAACAAAACACGTCATATAGTACAGTTGTGTTTGAAAGATAGTGTTAAAATTTGATTAACTCAGCGAATAAAGCATTTGGGTAAGCCAAGAACAGGAAGATGAAACGAAAGAATGTATAAAACAAATCACTCGTCCATTTTTAGTATGACTTGTGCAAAGCATTGACTGAATTTCAGACAAAATGTAAGAAATATTACACACATTTTCAGCACGACTTACCTTTAAAAACAAATCTAGTATAATTTGGTTCTTATATTAAGGACACTTTGACTTAAAAATTTTCTTACGTCAATTATCTTGAAACACAGTCGTAAAGGTGTCAATTAGGACGTAGGATTGGTGTCAAAAGTAGAGCAAAATTTTCATCATATACTATTAAAAACACTAATAAGAATATATGACAAAATCCTATGAACATTGCAGCATACACAAATTGAAAAGACACAGGACCAAGGTATTCACATGCACGCCAAATGAAGAAGTGAAAAAAAATTTGTGATGAGTCATTTAACAATAAAAGCAAACCCGACAGTCACCGCTTTGGAACGGTCAGTCGGCAATATGGACCGACTGGGATGCTTAAACCGGTTTTACAGAGCTCTAACCTCGCACTTCCTGATGGGTTTCTCGAAAGTATGCAATGAAAAGAAAACCGACCCATTTGAATAAGTGTCCAAGCGCCATGACGTCACGGACGTGAAAATAACAACGCTTCACTTAGAAAGTAAAAATAATTATTTTTGTTGCATTTTACGTAAGAAAAACGGAGTAAAAAATGGAAAAAACAATAATAAGTAAAATCTAGATATTTTGGTTTATTTTTTACAAGACTTTTGTGGAAATAAGGTGGTATTATGGAGATTCAAATTTCCGCCGACTGTGAACAGAATGTTTTTCAAGATGGCCACGTCCAAACAGAAGCGTCACTCCAAAATCGGCAAAATGAAGAGGCGAGACTGGAGGTGGAAAGACTGAGTGATTTAGTTAAAGAAGTGAGAGAATACTCAACTCAACAAGGACAAGGCTATAAGAAAGAAGATCAAGATGACAGAAAAGGAGACATACACATCAACACCAACTAAAGTGTACAGTCCTTCGCCGCTGCGCGCATGTACATAGTTCGACAATACTCGGCCAACCGAGGGATGAACTAAATTGGAAGAAGAAGAAGAAGAAGCGCTGACGTTTTGTTTGAATAGTTATGACGAATGTAGTGACGTCATTGAAAAATAATGTCCCCATAGTGTTTAGAAGACAGATAGGTATTATATCGAAGACCTACTAAAAAACGTTAATAGTAAATGAAATTAACTTTTTGAATCAAGAAAAATAAATGGTTGTAGCATCCTGTACATACAGAGATGGAATAGAGGAACCAAAGTCAAATGTCCATCAAAGCACTAAGTCATATATCATCCTGACCTTTCAGATTGGCCTTTTCCTGGTAGATTCCAGTTAAAACCATTTAGTATGCTAATGAGAATCGTAACTTCTCGTAAATTGTCTGTATAACCAGGAGTAGAGCTTTACAAATACAAACTTTGCTTTCAAATGTGATGTTTAATAACAGACACCGTTTGAATTGTCAGCCATAACAGTGACGCATTTATTTCTAGTATTTTACCGAAACAAGATACAGAGTCCTTGACAATTAGCAATTTAATGTCAGAAATGAAACCGATGGAGGTCGTTAATGTCTGCGAAGATGGATCATTAAACGCTTTATCTTAGGAAAATGCTGATTTGAGTATAAAAATACGTAACTGTTCCCACCACACTTTCGTACTTTATATAAAAACATATCGGTAAAATATGCAGCGAATCCGTATCCTGTTTTATGACACTTGCTCCAAGGCGCAAACACAAGTCCCGTTTTATGACACTTGCTCCAAGGCGCAAACACAAGTCCCGTTTTATGACACTTGCTCCAAGGCGCAAACACAAGTCCCATTTTATGACACTTGCTCCAAGGCGCAAACACAAGTCCCGTTTTATGACACTTGCTCCAAGGCGCAAACACAAGTCCTGTTTGATGACACTTGCCCCAAGGCGCAAACACAAGTCCCGTTTTATGACACTTGCCCCAAGGCGCAACCACAAGTCCCGTTTTATGACACTTGCTCCAAGGCGCAACCACAAGTCCCGTTTTATGACACTTGCCCCAAGGCGCAACCACAAGTCCCGTTTTATGACACTTGCTCCAAGGCGCAAACACAAGTCCCGTTTTATGACACTTGCTCCAAAGCGCAAACACAAGCCCCGTTTTATGACACTTGCTCTAACGCGCAAACACAGGTCCCGTTTTATGACACTTGCTCCAAGGCGCAAACACAGGTCCCGTTTTATGACACTTGCTCCAAGGCGCAAACACAAGTCCCGTTTTATGACACTTGCTCCAAGGCACAAACACAAGTCCCGTTTTATGACACTTGCTCCAAGGCGCAAACACAAGTCCTATTTTATGACACTTGCTCCAAGGCGCAAACACAAGTCCCGTTTTATGACACTTGCTCCAAAGCGCAAACACAAGTCCCGTTTTATGACACTTGCTCCAAGGCGCAAACACAAGTCCCATTTTATGACACTTGCTCCAAGGCGCAAACACAAGTCCCGTTTTATGACACTTGCTCCAAGGCGCAAACGCAAGTCCCGTTTTATGACACTTGCTCCAAGGCGCAAACACAAGTCCTGTTTGATGACACTTGCCCCAAGGCGCAAACACAAGTCCCGTTTTATGACACTTGCCCCAAGGCGCAACCACAAGTCCCGTTTTATGACACTTGCTCCAAGGCGCAAACACAAGTCCCGTTTTATGACACTTGCCCCAAGGCGCAACCACAAGTCCCGTTTTATGACACTTGCTCCAAGGCGCAAACACAAGTCCCGTTTTATGACACTTGCTCCAAGGCGCAAGCACAAGTCCCGTTTTATGACACTTGCTCCAAGGCGCAAACACAAGTCCCGTTTTATGACACTTGCTCCAAGGCGCAAACACAAGTCCCGTTTTATGACACTTGCTCCAAGGCGCAAGCACAAGTCCCGTTTTATGACACTTGCTCCAAGGCGCAACCACAAGTCCCATTTTATGACACTTGCTCTAAGGCGCAACCACAAGTCCCGTTTTATGACACTTGCTCCAAGGCGCAACCACAAGTCCCGTTTTATGCCCCTTTTTATTACACTTCCTCTAAGGCGCAAACACAAGACCGGGTCAACTAAAATGTTCTTAGATACAACAACCCATATATAAAAAATGGTCTAATCTAAAAGTGATAATTCAACATAGAAAAACTTGACGATTGAGTCCCACTAAAGGAGCCCTAAAAAGACGTACCGCAAGCTTTATTTACAAGAAACACCAACGAGGGATCCAAATTACAGGTTCAACCAGTCCTCGGTCATTCTTTTTAAATGATGAATACTGGATCAGTATTGATGCAGCAAATGACTTATTATAATTTATAGCTATTTACTTTTATTATCTCAAAATACATTTACATTTGTTATATTAGGTAGATACACGCTATGTATGCAATATTATGATTATTTGAAGTAAAACAGTTGCAGCTATGCAATATGTCTTTTGCTATTTTTACAGACCAAACATCACATTTATTAAAAGTGCAGCTATTTTTGTTTTAAGATATTTTCTTACACGTTGGGATGGATAACCTTTTTTCAGTCTTAACCACTGAGCGAGAGAAGATTCGAAAAGAAAAACGACAATCGAGCTTATGGTCAAATACAGGGAAATCCGACTAATAAAACGACATCAACGTCTTATAACTAAGTTATGTAACTGTACTAGGCTGATGTTTCGATCTCGCCAAGGCAGTGTTAGCTGACGAATCTGAATTAAACAATATTGAATAATACAAGATATATTAGTTTTATGAAGTTAAGACCTATAAAATAAAAATAATAATACAAAATAATAAATAACAATAGTAAAATTAATACATACCGTTGTACCATTTGTTAAGATTTACACTCTTCAAAGACACCCTGAAAATGTCGCTCCAGAATTGCATCAACATCAAAGTCTACTGGGAAAACCAACGCCTCGAACAGGTGCGTCTGGAGACAACGTACCAGGAAGGGAGCACCACTTAGGAACAGGCCAAGCGCAGGGCACATGCCGAGAAGCGTGCAGCGAAGTGATTGTAGTGGATCCCCTATAACCTGTCACTTGTGTGGTCGCATCTGTGCATCTGCCTTTGGACTCAGATCCCACGTACGGGTACACAGATAAATTCCCGACCAAAATGTTAGGATGGATCTTATCTTGTACGATGGTCGACCATATATAACACATCAACAGGATGCTACAACCATTTACGCTTTTTATCTGGTCAATCATTTCATTATTTTTTTTAAAAAAGATTAACTATTCGGAAAATCCGCTGACGTTTGCGGCGTTCCTGGACTTTTCCCGACGGTTATGATGAAGGGAAGAGTAGTCGGCTGCAATTTTTCAGGATGCATACAAATTTCGAGGAAAGGGATTGTTTTATTTCTGCAAGTTTTGTGTTTTGTTTAGCAATGCCAATTTCGTCGCCGTCACCATCCTTAGTTGGAGCACAAATAACAACACAAGACATAAACCTTTAAGAGCTGTTTTAAGAGGCGTGTTTTCGAACTGCAATGTAAGTATGTGATTGAAACCGCTGTTTTGATCTTCCCTCGACGTCTGTTTATATATCTTTTATATTTTGTTTTTGTTTTTATGAATAAATCACATTTGATTGAAATCATCAGTGTATAATAACCTTCAACATTCTTCTTAAAAAATAAAGCAATGTTTTTCTCGTTTTCGCATATTTCAGATATCAAAGTCAGAGATATGATTATAAATACTCCTGTGTATTGAATTGCCATTGCCCTTGCCCTTGCCTGGTTAGCCTTGATAGAGGCAGGCAATGTAAGCTTTGAAATTTTAGATTTAATAAAATATATCTTTGAAGGATGGCGTATAAAGGAGACGCAAATATTCTTTGCATGCCGAGAAAAATACTTTTAAATTGAGGGAAAATTTGGACTAGTTGCAGAAAAATACTTCGTGCATAAATGCCAATTTTGATTTTAAAACAACTGTAGCCGAGGCTTGTTAAAATAAGAAATTTCAAACCAATTCAGATATAGCGGAAAGGTTATCAATGTACATTGTCATTTTCAAGTTTAAACACCAAGATTAATTTGCCCTTGGCACAAAAGTGTATGCACAGTATATCTTTTCTCGCGTTAATTGTTTACATTCATTTGTAAGTGCTTTTTTCAAACGAAATCAATAAAGTATACTTCAAAACACAATTTAAACAATAAAATAGAATTTGCCCTCATGATATGTTTTTAAAATATAAATCATATGTAAATATGTTTAACAGTTACATTATAATTAGATATGAAGTGGTTCTTCAAAGAAGAACAGTAAAATACCGAACAGTCTTATAGTACTACTACTACTACTACTACTACTACTACTATAACTACTACTACTACTACTTCTACTACGATTGCTATTTCTACTACGACTACTACTGCTACAACTACTACTACCTCTACTACTACTACTACTACTACTACTACTACTACTCTTACTACTACTACTACTACTTCTACTACGACTACTACTACTACTACTGCTGCTGCTACTACTACAACTACTACTACCTCTACTACCTCTACTACTACTACTACTACTACTACTACTACTACTACTACTACTACTACTACTACTACTACTACTACTACTACTTCTACTACTACTACTACTACTGCTGCTACTACTACAACTACTTCATACTTTTTCTACTACAAAGAAGAACAGTAAAATACCGAAGAGTCTTATAGTACAACAACAACTACTTCTACTACGATTGCTATTACTACTACGACTACTACTGCTGCTACTACTACTACTACTACTACTACTACTACTACTACAACTACTACTACTTCTACTACTACTATTACTACAACTTCTACTACTACTACAACTACTACTACTACAACAACAACAACTACTACTACTACTACTACTACTACTACTACTACTTCTACTACTACTACTACTACTACTACTACTACTACTATTACTACTAAGACTACTACTGCTACAACTACTACTACTACTACTACTACTACTACTACTACTACTACTACTACAACAACAACTACTACTACTACTACTACTACTACTACTACTACCACTACTACTTCTACTATTACTACTACTACTATTACTACTACTACTACTTCTACTACTACTACTACTACTACTACTACTACTACTACTACTACTACTACTACTACTACTTCTACTACTACTACTATTACTACTACGACTACTACTGCTACTACTACTACTACAACTACTACTACTACTACTACAACAACAACTACTACTACTACTACTACTACTACTACTACTACTACTACAAGTGCTATTACTACTACAACTACTACTGCTACAACTACTACTACCACTACTACTACTTCAACACTAGGTACAGACTTGACACTGGGTACATACTTGACACAGACTTGACACTAGGTACAGACTTGACACTAGGTACAGACTTGACACTAGGTACAGGCTTGACACTAGGTACAGGCTTGACACTAGGTACATGCTGACACTAGGTACAGGCTTGACACCAGGTACAGACTTGACACTAGGTACAGACTTGACACTATGTACAGACTTGACACTAGGTACAGACTTGACACTAGGTACAGACTTGACACTAGGTACAGGCAGACATGACACTAGGTACAGCCTTGACACTAGGTACAGACATGACACTAGGTACAGACTTGACACTAGGTACAGACTTGACACTAGGTACAGACTTGACACTAGGTACAGGCTTGGCACTAGGTATAGGCTTGACACTAGGTACAAGCTTGACACTAGGTACAGACTTGACACTAGGTACAGACTTGACACTGGGTACAGACTTGACATTAGATAAAGACTTGACACTGGGTACATACTTGACACAGACTTGACACTAGGTACAGGACTTGACACTAGGTACAGACTTGACACTAGGTACAGGCTTGACATTAGGTACAGGCTTGACACTAGGTACAGACTTGACACTGGGTACAGGCTTGACACTAGGTACAGGCTTGACACTAGACACAGACTTGACACTAGGTACAGACTTGACACTAGATACAGACTTGACATTACGTACAGACTTGACACTGGTTACATACTTGACACAGACTTGACACTAGGTACAGACTTGACACTAGGTACAGACTTGCAACTAGGTACAGACTTGACACTAGGTACAGGCTTGCAACTAGGTACAAACTTGACACTAGGTACAGGCTTGACACTAGGTACAGACTTGACACTAAGTACAGGCTGGACACTAGGTACAAACTTGACACTAGGTACAGACTTGACACTAAATACAGACTTGACACTAGGTACAGACTTGACACTAGGCACAGGCTTGACACTAGGTACAGGCTTGACACTAGGTAGAGGCTTGACACTAGGTACAGGCCTGACGATAGGTACAGGCTTGACACTAGGTACAGACTTGACATTAGGTAAAGACTTGACACCCGATACAAACTTGACACTAGATACAGACTTAGGGGCTCTACGGGGATAATCATATCCTAGAAGAAAACTTTATTTAATATATGTACTCTATCTGGTATTGTTATATCGACTGAAGAAAGTCAAATACATTATCATCAAATCATTTTATGAAGGCACCGAATAAAGCAAATAGCTCCAATAATTGCTGTCAAGAAATAACGTCAATATAATGAAATATTCGTGCTTGTTGTAACATATCAATTTGGTCACAGTTATATGAAAATAAACCTTTAGTGTATATGCTATACATTCAATAGTCATTGACGAATACTTCATCATTTATGTCACAAATACTTTAATTTAAAAACTAATTATAACTATATTTAAATGGCAATACCATTATGTTTTCTGAAGACAAAACGAATCAAACAGCATATTGCAACATTTCACATTTTTCCCTCATATATTTCACGTGTCTGCTTCTAGCAGGAATATTATTTAAGAATATAAAAATAAATTGATTACTGTACCATTTTTACTTTTTTGGTCTTCTACGTCTTTTTAACAAAATGATATTAAAGACAATGCGTATTGTGGAATATTTATAAAAAAAGTTCTAAAACGCTGTATATTAATTCATCTCTCAATAACGTTAAAATGAAGCAGCATTATTAATAGGAATGAACTTTAAATTTAATTTATTGAAACAATGTCCTAGGTGAAAACAATTCGAAACAAGAAGCATGTGGCACATACAGAAAACTGACTAAAACAATGAGAGTAGAGTGTCTTCCCTTCGGCCTAACTATATTTAAACAAAACCCTGGTTAACCCGTTTCTCAACAAGATTAAGGTTATATTAACAGTTATTGTGAATTTTGCAACATTCATGGAAACTAGATAGGCCATGCATGGAAAAAAAAGAATTGACTGTAATTACTTATAATACACGAGCTCCCGGATTGTTAATTGTACAGCATTCCTTTCTCTTTCAGTGCCTAGGATGTATAGCCCCTTAATTTATCGACATTTTTTTGTGTAGTTCTTCTAATCGAAATAATACCCATCTCTCTTATAAACACTATGTGGACATTACTTTCATTGACGTCATTAATTTCGTCATAACTTATCAAACAAAACGTCAATGCTTGGACATTTATTCAAATGGATTGGTTTTCTTATCATTGCTTGCATTTGAGAAACCCATCAGGAAGTGCGAATGAAGAGCTCTGTAAAACCGGTTTAAGCACCCCCCTGTCGGTCCATATTGCCGACTGACCGTTCCATGGCGGTTATTGTTGGGTTTGCTCTTTTTGTTGAATAACTAATCACAGATTTGTTCTTTTTTCTACATTTGGCTTGCATGTGAATACCTTTGTCCTGTCCCCTTTCACATTTTTGAATATGTTGCAATGCTCATTGGTCTTTATTTTATATTATTATTCTAGTATTATTCTTAACTCGCAGACATTTCTAAATCGTTATGGAGAAGGTTAAACAATGCAACGGTAAATTTATTTTGAATTAAATGATCTCTTGTTACAATTGGTCATATTTCTTTCAAAAATTTTTGTTTCAGGTATTTGTTTCGTAGATTAATACCCCGTTAATGATATGTAGCAGTGATTTACTCAGTATGTAATATCATCTACACTTTGTAAATGTCGAAAAGGCTCACACTGCCATCCGTCCTACTAATAATTACAACAGCGTTAGCCAAGTATACTGGATAAAAAGGACCGGCCGCAATAGCTCAGATGGTAGAGCGTCGGCTTGCGGATCGGGAGGTCGTGGGTTCGAACCCCGGCCGGGTCATACCAAAGACTTTAAAGTTGGTAGTAGTGGCTTCCCTCCTAACGCTCGGGGCTACGGGGACAGCATTACGCCTGACTCGTCGGTGTCAGTATAATGGACCGGCCGGGTTCAGTCCCTGGGCACCTCATAAGTGCCCCTGTGCTGTAATGATAGAAATGTCGGTGCGCAGTATCGGCAAAAATGCCGGCTTATCCCTATCCCACTGGATAAAAAGACAATAGAATATTATATTGTGAGATCCACTTACATCGTTGACCTATTATAACGTCCCAGCAATATAACAACATGATATAAGACAGCAAGAGAAATGTTTTGTTGCCTACGTGACACATTCTGAGATTGGACAATTTCCCTTCGGACACGGTATTGCCACAAAGTAATGTCTCTGATGGTTGAAGATGTTTAATTGAATGCAAAATGTTGCCCAGCTAACGTGTTTAATCTCTCTCTCTCTCTCTCTCTCTCTCTCTCTCTCTCTCTCTCTCTCTCTCTCTCTCTCTCTCTCTCTCTCTCTCTCTCTCTCTCTCTCTATATATATATATATATTGTATAATATTGGCAAATAAACCCCGAAATTAATATGAACACCTTTAACTGCTTAGAATTCGTCGCGGAGGACTTTATGAGGGAAGTTCTTTAGCTGACCTGTGTGATTCTGCCCAAACTTGTCTGGTGTCTTCCTTCAGCAAAATAGATGGACATCGATATATTAACCATAGTTAATCGCTACGATGTATGAAAACAAAACAAAATAAAAATACTACTTTCATATTAGTTTATAATATTTATTACCTTCCACATCTGTATGTAAACAGACCGAAAATGACCGAATACTAATTTGTTGAAAAATGTTTCACCCGTCACTAAATGAATAAACCTTTATTTCTGTGAAGAATACCAAGGAGTCGCCAAGGAAGAGACAAAACAGATGCAATCACAAGTTGAGGTATGTTCACTGATGAATTATATGACAGATTTGATTGATATGCTTGTTTTGATATAACGCTGTTCTTAAAGTACGGAAGTGATTTGGGGCTCAACAATCACTTTAAACGGTCGATATGCTAGGTCTAGACAACAAACTTTTACCCATCTCCCAATGCGGCTGAAATAGCACAGTCATTCATCAATATATGACAAAGTCCTATAAGCATTGCAAACACATACCAACATTTAAAAAGGTTCAGGATAAAGGTTTTAACATGACGGCAAACGTAAAAATAGGAACAAATCTGGGATGATTCATTTAAAAAAAGATATAGAAAGAGAGAGAGAGAGAGAGAGAGAGAGAGAGAGAGAGAGAGAGAGAGAGAGAGAGAGAGAGAGAAAGAGAAAGAGAGAAACAGACACACAGACACACAGACACACCGACAGAGAAAGAGACAAACATACCGACAGAGACAGAAAAAAGTGTAATTTCGATTTAAAGTACTTCAGAAAACTGTTGATTATTAATGAAAATAACTTTTTGCATCAAGAAAAAAAATGACCAGAGAAAACTAAATGGTTGTAGCATGTTCATGTGAAGATGTAATTGAAGAACCAAAGTCCAATATTCATTAAAGGAAATACACTTAGCAATCCTTATATAGTGAATTAAATAACAACATAGATTCAATGTACGGGAAGATTTTTTTACGATAGCCACACTGCACAAGTAACATTGTTGTGATCATGAATAAGAATATATGACAAATTCATATAAGCATTGCAACATATACCAACATTTGAAACGGAACAGGGCAGAGGTATTTAAAATCAAGCCAAACGTAAAAGTAAGAACAAATATGTGATGACAAAAAGAGCAAAGTCGACAGTTCTTTGCCTACCTCAACATCAATCACAATTATGGAAAGGTCTCCTAACAGACCTGCAATAAATCTATGCATCTATGTTTTTAGACGTTATCTGGCGTGTTTCTCCATCAATATGTGGTAATATTATACCTCATTTGCATACGCCCTTCTATATTTAATATGACGTCATCCAGTCCATAAATCGCATATTGACCGGCTACCCAGTCCATAATTCTTATACAGACTGTTTATGACGTCATCCAGTTTGTTTTACTATTTAAACGCGACTTTCACGACGTGTGAATTTTACGACAACACAAACAGACGATATTGTCAAAATGGCTAAGTGATTCGCCTCTTTATCGGAGACAGATTTAGTTAAACTCAGCGAATCTAATGGATTCAAAAAACACCAAAACCGCGACAAAACTGAAGCTCTTTCGAACATATCTAGCAGAAAAAGGCCACGATTCTTCCTTTAAAACCTACACGAACGAAATTCTTAAAGTCCGGGTTTTTTGTCTAGTAACATTTACTATTTAATTTGAACAACAAAAATGGAATATTAAAAGAAGAGAATGTTTTTTTTTTGCTGCATCGCTTG
The DNA here is from genome assembly GCA_007844125.1 of Sinonovacula constricta. Classification (NCBI taxonomy): domain Eukaryota; kingdom Metazoa; phylum Mollusca; class Bivalvia; order Cardiida; family Solecurtidae; genus Sinonovacula; species Sinonovacula constricta. The sequence goes on from CM017563.1 coordinate 22,071,439, forward strand.
AAAATAATGAAAAAACGACTAGGGTTTGAGATATTTCACACACTGAACAAATACAATTATTATTTGAAAGCAAATTATACTAAACATAAAAGCAACAAAAGGGATAAAAGGATTCGCTTCGGGCCATATTCCTTTCTCGGTCTGACCAACCAGTCCGTAAACTTGCATATTGCCCTCAAGGCCATGTATTATTTGTTAAATATTCACTAAAAGACTAACAATTGTTTCACTACAATATATTTTGAAACACAGCAAATGAGACCTAAAAGAAAGTAACCCAAAATACATTCTCTCACTAAAGTCAGATCTGATGACGGTCCGCAAATTCCGTTTATAAACAAGAATGGTTTTCCCCGATTTTTATTATAAAAGCCAACCATAGAGCTTAATGCATAACGCTTTCGGTAAGAGTCGCAAAATGGCCGCTATCGTTGATGCAGTAGAAAAGTGTTTGACAAAATTAGGAATTCGCTCGTTAGTTCACTTTCGACCTGAAGATGTTACTGATGTTGAAACAAATGGGATACCGCATACAACGCACCTGTCTCCAGTGACAAAAGTCTTGCACGGAGTGTCCATGTTTACATTTCTTTGTAAATAGATGCAACCATTAAAATAATACGTTCGAAACGCTTCGGATCATCATTTACTTTTGCGATTTTGTAGACGACAATCTGATTGGTAGGGAAAGTCGTCAGGGAAGGTTTTATTGACTCGTCATCAGTTCCTGATAGCGGAGCGGTTTTCAGGATGTGTTTTAAATCTGATTGCCCCAAATAGGCCACACTTTATTGAAACAAACTACACATCACGCGCTTATTGTGACATATAAATAATGCATTTGACGCAGAATAATTGCAACACACCATTTGTCATTTGTTCACATTTGCTCAAAGCAGGGAGTGTATTGAATTAAGCCAAGTTTCATGCATGACATTTTTACCCCTTTTCAGCACAGTCATAGTTATAATTAACAAAGTACTACATAGGTTTAAATGTTTTAATTTTGGTTGTTGACATTTATCTCAAAACTATTTTTACTTTATTTACCTTACAAAACAACCATAAATGTATCATTCACATGTTGTGTTATAAGGGTAGAGTATTTTTTTTTATTTTCACATTTTTTCCGATATGACCAGACACAACATTACGAAATTAATCATTTTT